>JABFPN010002048.1:0-24475 GCA_022817305.1 Leptoteleia sp. ZL-2020
TTTTAATACGATCGATGCTAACAATGTATTTATGTCAAATTTTTAACAATTCAATTAATAATTCATAATTATAAGAAAATATTCTGTAATTTGTTAAAACTCAGTTTCTGGATTTTGTTTTGAAGTTAGGCCGCCAAGTACCTCAATCAAACATGCATTACATTGTTACTTTTTATTTATAGAGTTTTAAACGAATTTAAAGTTGTTAAAAATGTTATAGGTTAAAAATTTTACGCATTCATTACATTTCTTACAATGTCGACATGTAGTGTTGCATTTTATTATAGTAGATTCTTATATAGAACGTATTGCTTGCAAATTCTATAGTGGTGTATATTAGAGTTTATATTTAAATTTTAATTTAGGCACATTTAATACGTACTTGACCACATTAATTGATATCAAAAACTTTTAAGTCTTTAAGGTTTTGTATTATTTATATTGATGACTGAATACTAATTTTATAATTATTCAATTTATTTAATTTAGGATTTAAAAATAAACTTTTTGTACTTGGCCTTTGACTTTTCAGTTCAACTGAAATTTTTTGTTAAAGATATGATTATGGTATATATATACCAGGACGACAACGACGACAACGACGACAACGACGACAACGACGACGACGACGACGACGACGACGACGACCAGGACGACGACGACGACGACGACGACGACCAGGACGACGACGACGACGACGACGACGACGAGCACCAGGACGACGACGACGACGACGACGACGACGACGACGACGACGACGAACACCAGGACGACGACGACGACGACGACGACGACGAAGACCAGGACAACGACGACGACGACGAACTGGTCAACTACGACGAAGATGACGACTCTCTCTCCCTCTCTCTCTCATTCACTCTTGGGTATAATTAATCTCTTAAAATTAAACTCTACCAGTAACTGTTACCAATACTGGTAACTCTAGTAACTATACTCTACCAATAATGGTAACTCTGGTAACAGTACTCTACCAGTATTGGTAACTCTAGTAACAGTGCTCTACCAGTACAGGTGACTCTAGTAACAGTACTCTACCAATACTAGTAACTCTGGTAACAGTACTCTACCATTACTGAGACTGTACAACCTTTCCTACTAGATTATTACAATTATTCAAAACGATTGATTGTCCCAAAAAGTCACCAAAAATAGATGGTTACATTAATACACAATACAACAGTCCCCATGACCATACGAACTGCAAAATATAATAACAATTGTTCTAATAGCTTGCGATGAAAATTGTTTCAACATAAGTTCACTTGAACCGTGCATCGAACCCACGTGAACACTATTCTTGGGACTTTACATGGATGGTGTGTTTATTTTTACACGAGGGGAAAATGGCATCGATAGGACAATAAGTTTAAAAGAAACGAGCTGTTTGGAAGAGAAAGGCGTAACAGGGAACGACGGTTGTATGAGAGGACGTTGCACGAAGAATGCGTAAACAGGCGACCCGATCCCACCGACGTGCTTCTAATATTCTAAGCGCAATCCCGCGGAAGAAGTGTCCGCGTACGTTCAACCGATCGTTTATATAACTATTTCAACGCGGCACAAAAATCCTCGGTTTGATGCTCCACTTTAAAAACACCGTTTCAAATTTTAAACACCTGTGAACATCAACATTTATCATTTAAGGGATTAGTATATATAAAAATATATTGATATACCTATTTCAAATTTATCTGAACACCTGTGAACATCAAAATTTATAATTTAAAAGATTAATATATATTAAAAATAAAATACTTGTTTCAAATTCATTGTGAACACCTGTGAACATCAAAATTTATCATTTAAGGGATTAGTATATATAAAAAACATATTGATATACCTATTTCAAATTTATCTAAACACCTGTGAACATCAAAATGTATAATTTAATTGATTAATATATATTAAAAATAATATACTTATTTTAAATCCATTGTGAACACCTGTGAACATCAAAATTAACAAGTTAAGCGATAAATATATATATCAGTATATCAAAATTATTAATTGTTTTCATTAAAACTATTTTTGATGGTTTTAATAATACGAACTGTTCACACTCAAGTTGGTAAAATGAAAATAAGTATATATAAACTTTAACAAACACGTAGTAAAATGAGCTGAAAATAAGCTCCACGAATGTTCGTTATTTAAAGTCTCGATAGTTATCTGGGGTTTGATTGTTTTACGTCGAGCAATATTTGAGAAGTAATTTTTGTTGTTTAAACTAGAAATATTTGTTATTTCAATGTGTAAATTTAATGTTTGGTACACGTGTTTACATGTTTTATCGGTTATCTGTAACTCGTGATAATCGACTCGTATGTTTTATTGATTGTATTAATTTCATACAGTCGACCAATATGGTGTTATTAGGATATTTCGTAAAATTAAGGCGACGAGGTAACTCGCTGCTTTACCGACCGAGGCGTCACACATTTTGTATGGGACCGAAGAATGAAACGTTTTTAATGTTGTCTAACTAAAAAAGTAATGTTTGTAAATATTTGGAAGGTTAAATTAAAGAAATAAAAACAATAATATTGTTTGTTTACGTCCAAAGGACATAAAAATGGATGTAGATACAAAACAAAAACAATAATATTGTTTGTTTACGTCCAAAGGACACAAAAATGGATGTAAATATAAAACAAAAACGTTTGTTTACATTTTCTATTTCTTAAAACGTTTCATTTTCCAGTCCTATTTATTTTGTATAAAAAAAGTGAGATAACATTTGGATTTTACGAGATCCAATAAGTTGGAGGAAAATTTGAGAAGCGGTATACTCGCAGTGGGATGCGGACAAGTATAGACATTGCCTCCTGCCTCGAGACTCTCAAACCTGCCTTTTCTGCAATTCCATTAATTTCATTCCGCTCGCGTCTTTATAATTTCAAATATAGCTTGTAAGATCAAAATATGCGGCGTTCAAGCTCATTTTTTTCGATTTCTTATCATTTTAGACACGTAAGCGCCGCCATTCCTAATAATTCAAAACAACGCGCTTGAAATAAGCGTTTAATTTGCAAGGAAATGGCATGCGAGATAACGAGGCAAAAACATGTTGACAATTACTTTGTTTTCATATTGCTCTAATAATAGCGTGGCATATGTTTTAATAATGATACGAAAAAGAATCCGCGGTGCTTTAGAAAAGATATAATTTTAAAGGGGGAAGGGGATTTCTTGTTTACCAACCGTAGGTAAAGGTATGCTTAAGGGTATCAAAAAGTGGACTGTCAACCCTGGTAAAAATGAATCATATATGGTTCACATATGGCAATAACTGATATAATACCCTAGCCATATATACTTTTACTAATTTCCTTATATGGAAATCAATTATTGCCATGTAACGACTATATATGGATCAAGGAAAAACATATATGTCCATATATAAACTTTTTATTTCCTTATACTAAATTGTTAAACCATATACGAACCATATATGGACTATATGTTTCATTTTTATTAAGGAGGCGAGCTAACTTTAAATTGGGAGGGAGATTTCTTACTTACCAACCGTCGGTAATGGTATGCTTAAGGGTATCAGAAATTCTACTGTCAAATATGAAACGAAAAAAGGCAATAATTACGAGAAACTGGAAAGAACGCTCGCGTATAAAGCGATACAATCGCCAGGTCAGGCGATTCTCAAGACATTTTACTTAGACACGTGTGTAAACAAGCGAACATATATCAAACGAATCGAAAGGTCTCGGCTTTCATTGTTATTTTGTCTGGCAACCCACGATACGTGACAATGATCAAACCGTAAAAAAAAAAATTACGTGGAAAAATGCATATTTCCTTAAGACGCGCGTCAATTTTGTCAGCCGCGACCTTTACTGGGGCATGATTCATGCGAATTTCAGTTTATTAAAGAATGAGCGGGAGAAATTGTGCAATCGGTGAATTGAAGTCCGATTGAAGACCGTTACATAATGGAATGAACTGCGGGAAATTTTAAATCTCGAAATGTGTCTATATTGTAGGATAACTGAATTTGTTTGGCGCGTCGACTCAAACCTAATTGCATGTAATTTGTGTCTGAGTTTATTTCATTTTTAAACCGTCAATCGTCGCGCGGCTACTTGCGTGCGTGACGTCTAGATGGCACTTCAACGTCATTCTATTTTTGAAGAGGGTCACACCTTAAAGTCAATGATAATTTATGTTATTAGAAACTTGATGTGCGCACTTGCAATTTGCGTGACTTTTATATGAAATATATAAATATATACTTTATATATGAAAATTGAACCATAGTCGGGGTTATGGACCATATATATTTCATTTTTACTAGGGTTATTTGATACTTTATTATAAGAATGTTTATAAATTGTCTTCTAGGGTTCAAATCATTCCTTGAACATATATTAATATGTTGACTCACCTTAAAAATAAAATGTATTGGTAACCCTGCGGATTACTAACATACCTTATTTTCGTGCTGAGTAAAATATCGTACTTAAGGAGGGAAAAAAGTGGTTTCAAGTTGGTAACCCTTCGTCTTTGGCCAGGGTTACCAACTTAAAACCACTTTTTTTCCGAGTCGAGTAATATACTATTACTATCCACAGGGCTACCAACAACATATTTCATTTTCACGATGACTAAAATATTGTACTTAACGAGGAAAAAAAGTAGTTTTAGGTTGGTAACCCTTCGTCTCTGACCAGGTTTACCAACTTAAAACCACTTTTCTTCCGAGTGAAGTAATATGCTATTACTCCCCTTAAAAATAAAATGTATTGGCAGCCCTGCGAGCTACCAACATACTTCATTTTCGTGGTGAGTAAAATATCGTACTTAACGAGGGAAAAAAGTGGTTTTAGGTTGGTAACCCTTCGCCCCTAACCAGGGTTACCAACTTAAAACCACTTCTTTTCCCTCGTTGAGTAATATACTACTTTTACATTCTTTATAATGATACTACATTATATTATATGTTTATAATGACACTACTCGATGGCAAATTGTGCAGTGAAACAAATTAAGATTCGCGAGTCGTGTCATTCAAATTAGTCAACAAACTGCATCATACAAATGAGGAATTGTGTACGGTGCGTTTCTCACGTAGACCATCGTAGGAGTCCGCGACGCGTTTGCTCTTGTAAGGATGACCTGCCGCGCACCGCGGCAAACATTATTAGATATCAAAAATAAGCGCAATCGCGACAACAACGTTATTTAAAGCCTTCGGGCGAAAAAGAAGAAAAAAAAGAAAAACAAGCCGAGCGCGTAGTCGACTTAAAACGCGATACATCGAGCGATAATTGCGTCTTATCTCGGCTTTATCTTTGAGAAAAATATTATTCTCTATGCGAATAACCAATTCTCTATTAAAAAAAATTAACTGCGTTAGAAAAGCAAATTAAATCAGCATTATACCGCACTCAGAAATCGGTTTATTTAAGAATAACAGAATCCTCTTATGGTCAATAGATTTTTTGCTTAATATTTGTAAAAATTCTTGATGTAAGAGGAATTCTATTTGTGGTAAATGGATTGTATGTAATGTAAGTAGATGTTCAAGTGAAGTTTTTTTGAGTTTAGGAATAAATATGTTCCTTAGTAGAAATGAAATATATATGGACATATATTTTTTTGTTTAATCCATATATGGTCAATATATGGCCAATATAAGGCAATAATTGATATAAATTAAGAAAAAGCTATTAAGAAAAATTAGGAAAAACCATATAACTAGTAGGTAATTTTATGCGACGGCTTGAAGTGGTGGTAGATGGCGCGACCATCGACTCGGAGGTAACGAGTTCAATTCCTTGCTCACATCAGGAATTACTTAAAATTTTTTAAAAGGAAAATACTGAAAATTATAATATTTATTATATTAGACAATAATAATAATCCTCTCAAAAAAATTGATCTTTGATTTTACAATCAAATGTTACATTACACGTTTCCTTTTTGCGATAAATTCAGGAGTTGTTAACGTTTAAATAGCAATAATAGTAAGCCGCGTTATATCTACCGGCATTGCGTTATATAACTTTTTTTTTCGAGCACGTGACTTTCGCAATCCGACGCAGAAAGATAGGTGCTTTATCTTTCAGCTTTGGCGTATTTGAAGTCTACATTGTGTACTATGTTTTGCCAAGAAACAAAGGGAATGATAAAACGAGCAGTCTTGCTATGCAAAGTCCCAGTCTTAAGTTTCTACTCTGATTTTTTTTCTCTCTTTTTTTTTTGTAAAGCGATTCTTTGCACATGAGTAATTTAGAGATTTATTTTATTTACAGCAAAAACAGATCGAATGAAATAAAAGGAAATGCATTAAAATTGAATGATTATAATCGTCGTTTATTTTGAATAAATGCAAAAATGTTCTGGAGTGTTATTAAATGCAGTTAAAAAATGCAATTGGATGGTCTATTTATATCAAATAGAATCTATTTGTCATAAATAGAATTCTTCTTACATTAAGAATTTTGAAAAATATTAAATAGAAAATCTGTTAAACTTGTGAAGATTCTTATTATTCTTAGTCAGAAAAAAATTGCCTGGAGATGGAAAACGATCTGGCAACTTTTGATTGAAAATTTTCTGACCTTGGTCTCGATATAACCGGTGAAACAACTGAATAAATATTTGGGTAACACAGTTGTTATCAGTTTCCTTATGTCTGAGTCTAATTTAGAAAAAAAAAAAAAAAAAGCAGTTACTACCCATGAAGAATTGAACTCGAACCTTTGACATCAAAATCTAGTATTTTATCCATTCAACCACTGAACTAGACTTTATCATCAGAAATTCGAGTTCAATTCTCGATGAATATTTACCCTTTTTTTATTTTTAAATAATTTTAACCAAATATATTATCCAAACATGCTAAAATTCAGTTGTTTTCTCGGTTACGTCCAAACCACGGCCAAAAAATGTTCAATCAAAGGTTAACAGACGGTTTTCCATTAATTTCAAGAGGAAATTTTTTTTCACCCGAGAATAATCAGAATAATTTTAATAAGCATAAAAACTTTATCGAATTACTTTTTGCAATCAATCAAACGTGGCTCGTTTATTTATAACTCGAGTTGCAATTTGCTTAGCATTATTCGAGTTGAAGTGTCGTCGCATTTTATTTTCACAGCGTCTTTGAGGAATTGACATTTAAATGCCAGCGCGGCGAAAAAGGATCCCGTTGTTTTCTTGAGCGATGGCGAACACGAAAACGCCAACTTTTAGGCCAAATTGAATTTTACATTTTTGTATTAATATACAATTGGAAAGTAATTTTACTCGGGAATATTTAGAATACAAATAATTTATAGAACTGATAATTGAAACGTTGTAAAAAACACAAAATATAAGCTGACTTTGTTTTTGTTTGGTATTTACGTCCATTTTTATGTCCTTTGGACGTAAACAACAATATTATTGTTTTTGTTTTATATTTACATCCATTTTTATGTCCTTTGGTCTTAAACAAACAATATTATTGTTTTTGTTTCTTTAATTTGACCTTCCAAATATTTACAAACATTACTTTTGTAGTTAGACGATATTAAAAACGTTTCATTTTTCGGTTCCATAAATAATTTCACTCTTTTTATTTTGTCATAAAATATAAAGTGATGTATTAAGCAGTGCACTTTGAAAGTTTAATGCAAATACATTTCAATGCAAAATTCCATGAAAAACTTGTTGAATATTTGATGCAAATTTAATGGTTGAAAATTTTGGTTCGTATTAGAGGCTGATGCAAAATTTATTTATTCCGATTATTGAGGAGAACAAATATGGAAAACATCGTATTTCAGAGTACTTCGAAGAAGAAAAAAAAGAATAACATTTGAATATTTTAAAATGTAATAGCGATAGTTGTGATTCATGCGTTGCGTTGACAGCATCGATCTTTATCGCGAATTATTTTTTCCCCTTATCAGACACAATTGGATCAAGGCCGGTTAAAATTCGTTAAGCAGCGCGAAATTCGTGCGCACACTTGCGATTTTTTTTTATTTTTTTTTGTTTCAATTCCAAAGTTAAATTTCGACTTGGAATTTTCTCTCTCTCTCTCTCTCTCTCTCTGTGAGAGAAGAAAATACTTATCGAAGGTCAAGCCAATCCGAAGGCTGACTTTGTAGAAACAATTGGAAATAAAAAAAAATATTACGCAGTTTATTGTCAATCTATTGAAGTGAAATTCCTCGGAAGGAATTGAATTTCCTGCAACATAAATTTGCAGTTTCATCTTTCGTCTAATGCACGGCTGAATTTGCATTTAAATTCAACGCCACCTTCTTATCAATCATCTTAAGGTGAAATGTCACTCGTTAGTCAACTGAGACTGAACATAACCTCGAAATTAATACATACTTTAAATATATTGTAAAATAAAAATTCATTTGAGAAAAAGGCAACGTACGTCAAAAGTTAAACAAGTTTAGAATGTTTATCTTTTGGAAATGGTTTCATCAACTATTTAGATGTTTGTTTAAAATCTATTTCCAAAAGATAGCTCTCTGATAAGAGTTGAAATATGTAAAAACTAATTTAAAACATTCTAAACTTGTTTAACTTTTGATCTACGTTGACTTTTTCATAAATGAATTTTTATTTTACAATATATTTAAAGATCTATATTATTTTTGAGGTTAAGTTCAGTCTGAGTAGGCCAACAAGTGACGTTTTGCCTTAAATGAAACTATTTTCGAATGCATTAAACACTTTTATAGATACTTCTGTTATTACGTTTTAATATTGATAATAATTGATGTTATACTAACTTTAGAATACCGCAAACCAACGAGTGGTGTACTCACCCTTCTGCCCCTGAAACATAGCAAATAAAACATAATTAATTAATTAAATAAATTACTTTTCTTTAATAATTAGTTTAATAAAACAAACCCTTATAATTATTAAAAATTACTAATGTTGTTAGTAAACCGGTTACATAATAAATAAAATTAATTACAAAAAAATAGAAATTATTCCTGACAAAAAAAGAAAAGTGGAAGGAAAAATATGAGAAGAAAGCTGAGACTCGGAGTATCGGTTAACGTTGCGGTTAATTGAGATCTAAATAATCTGGGAAAGGGGGGCTTTGCGGAAAGAGCGTCGGAATAAGTGGGACTTGGGATGACGCGAAAGGTGGCGCCCCGCGAGGAAGCGCGCGGAGACTCTCCGCGAGAAAAGCTTTCGGTTACTTTGCTGATTTATACAGAGCCGCGTAACTTGCTTTTCTTCTCTCTCCCTCTCCCGCTTACCCCCCTCCCTTCCTCTCTCATTCTCTCCCCTGCCGCGGCGGAATGCAATCAACTCGAGCGTCGGCACATCGCACTGTTACGCCAGTCGGCAGAAAACCTTGACTTTATTGCGGTGCGACGACACCGTGTATCAACCGTCCTTTCCCTTTCCGCCAACTCTTTGCTCCTCGTTACGCGCGGACCCGCGCTCGTCATCCCCGTCAAACGGCTTTTGTTATTGAAAAACCTTTTCTTCACCCGTCTTTCGGAGAGGGAGGGGGGGGGGGCTTGCTATTAATTTATTTCACAGCGCCATCTCTCGCCGCGTTACTTTCAATCGGCGCCCACTAGATGGCGCGGTTTAGTGGAAATTGATTTATTCGTCATTTATGGTCGCTTATCAACTCGCAGCAGTGCTTTGAGCAATCTTCAAAGCTTTTTTTAGTTGGTTCGAAAAAAAGGGGAGGGGATTAAAAGAGGAGGGTAAACTGATGTGTTGGCAAAGTAGCTATCGAACAATTAGTACGACGAAGAGGGAATTATATAATAAAAGATGAATTTGGAAATTTTTTTTTTTCAAAAATCGTAACTTTTTTCTAATTCTTTATCTTTTTGGTACTTTTAAATTAATTTTTCAATAATCTTTCAGACTTTTTCAATATATTTTATCTTTTTTTCTTATACTTGAACTTCTGAACTGTCCTTTTTGTATTTTTTTTAGAAATTTTTTCTAAACTGAGATTTAAACACTTTTTTGCCATTATTGTTTTCCTGTGTATAAAATGTATAATTGGTCCTAATAAATAACAATGCTAATACTTGTGATGTGAAAAAGAAAAAGCTTCTCGTCATTTTGCAAATGTTTTGCGAATCGAGCAGTAGGCAATTCGCTTCTTTTGAATAATGTACGGTGCATTTATCGTGGCACGATCGGAGCCGTGGCAAAAAGAGGAAAACAACGTCACGGACTTCCTCTCCAGATCTACTTTAAATCGCGAAATATCGTTTTCTTATGGAGATTACACGTTCGAGACAAAAAGCGCGTTAAATTGACTCGCGGGCAAAAGTAAATAACCATTTTGCGATTAAAACGGCTTTTAATAACAGCCGCCTGCCATCGATAGCTATTAATAATTATTGCGTCGCGACGAAAAGGAAGAAAAAAAAAGGCGGCGCAAATTCAAGATAAAAATTAATTTTACTTGCATTCTTTTTTATGCGATAAAAATTTTTATTTATACCGGTCGACGATTAGTTGCTAATAATTGCTAACTGGGAAATCAAAGATTGGCTAAAATGGATAGGACTGAAAAATGGAACGTTTTGAAAAAATACAAAATATAAGCTGACTTTGTTTTTGTTTTATATTTACGTCCATTTTTATGTCCTTGTTTTTTTATTCATATATATATGGTCATATATGTGGACATGTTTTTTCTTAATACATACATGAACATATAAGTCTTTTCTTCATCCATATATGGGCCATATATCAACTATATATGGCCATATATCTACCATATAAGTATATATATGGATTGTTTATTTCCTTATATGAAATTATTAAAATATATATGGACCGTATATGGGCCATATATCAACCATATATGTATATATATATGGGTTGTTTATTTCCTTATATGAAATTATTAAAATATATATGGACCATATATGGGCCATATATCAACTATATATGGCCATATATCAACCATATATGTATATATATATGGGTTGTTTATTTCCTTATATGAAATTATTAAAATATGTATGGACCATATATGGGCCATATATCAACTATATATGGCCATATATCAACCATATATGTTTATATATGGTTTGTTTATTTTCATATATGAAATTACTAAAATATATATGGACCATATATCAACTATTAATACCATATATGAACTATATATGACCATATATCTACCATACATGATTTAAGAAAAAACATATATTTCTATATATATTTCATTTCTACTACGATCTGGTCAATAAAGCAAAGAAATCTGACCAAACAATTGAATCGATCAAGTCGAAACGATACCAACTTAGCCGCGTGAAATTGGACCGGACAATTGGCGGTTGTAATTAAAAAATTTTTTTGCCACCATAAATAACGTTAATTAACGTTCCGAGCACAATGTCCTTTTTAACGGCCGACAAAGTTGGCATAATTAATAAAACGATCGCGCGGCCGAGGCGTAAAATAAAGCGCGCGGGCTCTCTGGCCGTCGCATAAATCCAAAATTAAATCGACGATTGCGCAACGGCCGCGGTACAATCTAAACTGGCAGCGAGGCGACTCTTTGGTGAAAAAGAGCCAATGAACTTGAGTGACCTGAAAGGTGCGCGCGATCAACGCCGCTTTAACGTGACAAAATAGTTTTCTTGCTCGATCCGTGTGCGTGCGCTCGCGCCGCGGTTAAATTTTAAAATCAATTTGTCGCGATCCGGCACCGTCCGCTGGAAAGCTTAATTGCTTTAATGACGCGCGAACGCGTACGCGTCCAGCGCGAAACCGCGCTCGCAGTCATTCGCGCGTACAACCCAGCCTCATGATTCGTCCATCCCTATATCTTAGTGGAAAAAAAAATTTATGTTGGTACTAGTAAGTTTGCGACAAGGAACAGAGACTAGTTCGCTAGTTGGAATTTGGCGCGGAACGCTTTGAAATTGGAACGTAATTTTCATTCCCATATTTTATTGTTTTATCAATGTACAAATTAATTTAAAAAGAAAAAATTAATGAATTTTAGAAATTAAATTTATTTTTTACATGGATAAAAACTTACTAGTACCAACATAAAATTTTCTTTGGCTTATTTTCGTTGGCTGGCAAAGCTTTACAGTCATATATGTTTTTTCTTAATACATATATGACCATATTTTGAGATATATGTTCTTCCTTATTCCATATATGGCCATATATGGATATACATGGTCGATATATGGCAATAATTGATATAATATTTTAG
Source organism: Leptoteleia sp. ZL-2020 (assembly GCA_022817305.1). NCBI lineage: Eukaryota > Metazoa > Arthropoda > Insecta > Hymenoptera > Scelionidae > Leptoteleia > Leptoteleia sp. ZL-2020. The sequence goes on from JABFPN010002048.1 coordinate 12,218, forward strand.
TCATATATATGCCTTTAGTAATTTCCTTATACTGAAATCAATTACTACCATATATCGACCATATATGATTTTTCGTATATAGGATTTTTCGCCAACTTTTCGCCCGCTCGCGAAATATCGAGCGAACCGTGAGAAATGCCTTTCGCTTAAAATCGTATCGGTCGTTAATTATCGCGAAGGATCGCGGCTTGTCCGGTTTTATCCGGCTCGGTACCGTGCTTAATCATTTGGAACTAATGATCGCAATTGAGAGAAGCCGAACCTTAAAATGTATATCATTCGATATATATGTTTACGTGGCTCGTGTGCACAATGCACGCCGCGGCCTGTAATTGGATAAAGTCGGTGGCGTGTCATTAGCCGTCGCTATCGTTCGGCCGTTATTATTTCAAATGCATCGTAAACGCCCCGATGTAAACCAAATGCAGTTCCAGCGCGTTATCCAGCTCGAAGATTTCCCCCCGAAATTATTCCGCGCGAAATCATCGGATCTCGCGAAGTGAGAAACTTGAGAGTTCATCTTGGAAGATTAAAAGTTTCAAAGTCCCCCGGATATAGTATTAAAGATTTTGAACCGATGAAATCACTCTAATTGTCCTAGTAAAAATGAACCATATATGGCCCATATATGGTCCATATATAATTTAACAGTTTCATATAAGGAAGTAAAAAATTTATATACGGACATACAGGTTTTTTTTAATCCATATATGGCCATACATATAACTTCTTCCTGAATCCATATATGGCCATATATGGTCCATATATAATTTAACAATTTCATATAAAGAAGTAAAAATTTTATATATGGACATATAGGTTCTTCCTTAATCCATATATAGCCATACATATAACTTCTTCCTGAATCCATATATGACCATATATGGTCCATATATGATTTAACAATTTCATATAAGGAAGTAAAAAATGTATATATAGACATATGATTTGTAATAAAATATTGTATCAATTATTGCCATATATCGACCATATATGGTCCATATATGGATTAAGGAAAAACATATATGTCCATGTATGAAGTTTTTATTTGCTTATATGAAATTGTTAAACCATATATGGACTATATATAGTCCATATATATTTCATTTTTACTAGGATGATCACAATTTCGCACATTTTCTTTTTATTTTTCTTCATGTACGTGTCACATTTTGTAACTCGCGTTAAATATTAAAAAGGCATTGCGAAACCTGCCCGAACACCTTGCATTCTATTGTAAAAGTTTTTATTCCTCCTTTCTCCCTCATTCATCTGTTTGAATGTATAATTATATTTGGTCTTGAAGCGTACTTTTTATGTCAATATTTGACAAATTCTAATGAGTCACGCTAAGCTATCAAACGCCCGATAACTCGGTTTCGTCAATTTCTTCACAAAATATTTAATTTCAAATATTTGTTACTTTATTATTATTATTATTATTACTCGTGTTAAATTTTTTATCACTTTTGAGATACGAGAAGGTGATATCAATATTGGTTAACAAAATTTGGTTAGCATATTGGTTAATAAAATTTAATTATGAGTATGCATCATTTTCAAAAAAAAAAAAAAAATATATTTATTTCAATTGAGTATAAACGTCCGGTTTGAATCGAATTTGGATTGAACCTTTTGAAATAATATTTTCGACAATGTATAATGAACTAAGAAGAAAATTGCAAAGAAATTCCGAAGCAATTAAGAATCACTTAAGTACATTTCTTATAAACAAAAACATTCTGTCTGGCGATATTGATTTTCAGAGTGTGCTCAGTCGCGCGAGGGGTTATAAATAAAATGTCATGTACTTGCAGTTACATGACAATATTATCATCTTGTATGCGTCGTTCAAGTCGCAAATGTGCTTTTGTTAATAATTAATTCAATCAGTATTTGCTAAATCATAATTGTGAGACGAAAAATTGTTTCAATATTAAAAGTGAAAATTATAATTATTGATATAATATATATATGCATACATATATGCAGGAAATGTTGCATAAATTAGCATGATTTGCTTTTAAAAACCAATAATTTTTTGTCATATTTTTTTTTAGTATAAAAATTCAATATGACTTAATTTTTATGCTGCACAGCATAAAAATTATACACCACCGAAAAACAATGAAACAAAAAGATATCAGTGCAATCAATATTTTTAAATTAAACAATTTATTTTTAAAAGATAAAATGGTTAATAAATTGATTTTTAGTTTTGTAAAAATATCTAACTGCTTTAATTGTCATATAAAAAAGTCCTTAATTGCTTTGTTGTTATTGGTTTGGTCTTTTTCCATTACCTTTCTCAATATATTAAGACAAATTAAATCATAAATATGAAAATTAATTTTGTACGACGAAAAAAAATGTGGCAATTAACAAAGGAATTTTTTTGGAATCGACAAAAAAGAGAAACAAATATCAATCCCTCATTTATACAACGAAAGCCTAAACAATTATATATAATATCATTAATTGTTTTTAATGATACTATTTATATTGCTATATAAAATATAAACAGAAAGAAACTTTAATGCCACAATAATTAACACCCCTTATTTTTTTAATAGAACGTCAGAACTTTACTAAAAATGAAACATATGATACATATATGTTTTAACGATTTCATATAAGGAAATAAAAAATCCATATGTGGCCATATATGGTTGATATATGGTAATAATTGATTTCCATATAAGGAAGTTATTAAAAGCATGTATGGCTAGAATATTATATCAATTACTTCCATATATCGACTATATATGGACCATATATGGATTAAGGAAAAACATATATGTCCTTATATGAATTAATGAAGAACATATATGTCCATATATGAATCTTTTATTTTCGAATATGATATGTTAAAACATACATGGACCATATATGGGACCATATATGACCATATATGGATTAAGGAAGAACAAATGTGGCCATATATGAATCTCTTATTTTCGTATATGAAATATGTTAAAACATACATGGACCATATATGGACCATATATGGACTATATATGGATTAAGGAAGAACATATATGTCCATATATGAATTTTTTATTTCCTTATATGAAATTGTTAAAATATACTTGGACCATATATGGACCATATATGGACCATACATGGATAAAGAAAAACATATATGTCCATATATAAATTTTTTATTTCCTTATATGAAATTGTTAAAATATACTTGGACCATATATGGACCATATATGGACCATATATGAACCATACATGGATGAAGAAAAACATATATGTCCATATATAAATTTTTTATTTCCTTATATGAAATATGTTAAAACATATGAACCATATATATGGACCATATATGCGACTATCAGTAAGCAATTAATCAATCGAATGATACTTTTTGCAGGGAGGTTGCGCACACTTTTGCGTCGAATTGGAAGATGTAGCGGAGGCAGTGGACACGGAATCCGGCAGCGGAGGGTCCGCCTCCACATCACCTAGTGAGTATTTTTCCTGACATTAATGCCTCGCGCGGGACAAAAAAAGGAGCTTTATCAAACCGCTGCGATTAGAGCGACGCTCAAAACTAACGCAATAATCGCCGCGAGTTTCGGCATTGAGTAACGTCCACTACGTTAAATGACCCCCCATCCCCCCACTCCCCGGTCGCGATATTGCCCGACCTAAAGCCCATCAAAATAAGCGCGATTCGTTGCGACACTTTTTACTGCCGATAATAACCGCCGCGAAGAAACTAACTCGAGCCATCGTCGTTTGCCCGATACTTTTTTTTTTTTTTATCGCCCAAACGACCCCGACGTTTTGCGCATTTTACTTTTTAACGCGAAACTTTTTCCTAAACTTTCCGATAAATCGTCCAGATTTATCGACGCGCATTGAAATATTGATGGAATGAAAATGAAAATATCCTTTGTACGGGAGGATGGTACTTGTTAATTTATTGCCAGGAGAGAAAAGGTGTAACGAAAATAACTAATGTTTTTAGTAAATTAGTAGTATACTTGAAAAAAAACTTTTTTTTTAAATGTCGAAATATTGACACTTTTTACCAACTTAGTGATTTTTCAACTTCCTAGTAAAAATGATACATATATGGTCCATATATGTTTTAACATTCATATATGGACATATATATCTTTCCTTAATCCATATATGGCCATATATGGTCGATATATGGCAATAATTGATATAATATTCTATCCATATATGCATTTATTAATTTAGGAAAAACATATCGATCATATATGGACCATATATGGATTGAGGAAAAACATATATGGACCCTATATGGTTTAAGGATAAACATATGCCCATATATGAATTTTTTATTTCTTTATATAAAATTGTTAAGACATATATGGACCATATATGTTTCATTTTTACTAAACCTTTTCTTAATATATGACCTGTTTACTAACAATGTTCGTAACTTTTCATTAATCTGACTTTCATTAAATTAACATTCCAGTTAATAGATATTCCACATATAATTATGTATATAAGGGTGATATAATGATTAAATTAAAATAAGAAAAATTGAATGATTAATTGAAATTGATTTCAATTAAAATTAATAACACGCCGTTACATATTGTGGAATGTTCAACTGTTATGCATCGCCATATATATATCTATACTATAATAATAATAATTGTATTGATATGCTGTGAATATTTCTAAGAAAAGTAATGTCAACGAACGCTTTCAACGGTTATTTTATAATCTTTTGAACAAATAATAAATGTTGTACAATTGTTCAAACATCTAATATAAAAGAAAGTCAAAATTTAATTGAAACATAATTGTTACAAATTTATATACTTGTTCATTAAAATACATTATCTTAATATTACCATCTTTTGCGACATTCTTACCAAGTTTTATAACAGAAATGTTGTAAAATGTAAAGGAAAAAAAAAATTCATCGAAACATATCCATTTTGGTTTTTGCATAACACATAAACAAAATAAATTTCTCTCCTTTTTATTTATAGCATTTTCAAGCGAGTTAGCTTTCGGATCAATTAAAAATCCTTATCTTAATTTCTTTTCAATTTTTCCCCACCTCTCATACGCGCCCGGAATTCGTATAAACAATGAAAAAAAAATCTAATACACTCGCTACCAAGCTAAGATGATTAATTATGTACGATAATAATTGATTAATTTATAATTAAAAGAAATGTATAGGAGCCTGAAGGTGTTTACTTATTCACAATGAATACATTGGGAGCTGAAATAAGAATAACAGTCCCCCCCCCCCTCCTATACGCGTTACATTCGTGTTTACCACTTTCACTGCCAAAAATAGCTAGCCTAATTTCGTGGCGTCGTTCTAACACTGAAAAACATAATTATAGTATGAAAGTTGCGCGCGAGCGAACAAAATCCAAACATATTTAATAAACAATGAGAGTGGCGAAAGGAAAAAAAAAAAAAAAACAAGACATATGTAACATCTTTCTTGCAATTGAATGATACGACCGAATGGAAAGCCGCGGAGGCTCCCAACGCGCACTTATTGGCCACTTAATTCATTGACTCGCTCGCGTAGTTCAAGAGCACCGAGCGGGGCACCTTCGAGTATCGTTATAGTTTCGTTAGTTTTGTTATTTTTGTTAATCTTGTTAGTTTTGTTAATTTTGGTAGTTTCGTTAGTTTTGTTAATTTCGTTTAGTTTCGTTAGTTTTGTTAGTTTCGTTAGTTTCGTTAGTTTCACCATACCCCGTGCATACAATTTTCAGCTGAATGCAAAGCTGGAAAATAGACGGATTTCACTCAGATCGAGCCTTTTTAAAACGACTAGATATTGGTTGGATCAGACAACCATTACTCCAGTACTCCAGTAGGTGGCGCTGATGACAATTTGCACATTTGTGTCCGCAAGAAAATTGCCGCATGAAACATATATGGGAGCGCGCTATAATAAGAATAACAGATGGGACAAATCATTTTTGAGATCAGAATGACACTGGACGATTTTTTTTTTTTCTTTTTCTCTCTTTTTTTTACCAACCGATTGCTACCAGTCCGCACCTTTCCGCGCGGGACCCACCGCCCGATGACTCAATACCGATCAATTATTCGCTGTTTACGCCGGCGACCCGTGACGTCAATGGGTTCGCACTCGAGGGAGACCGCCGAAAAACAACGAGTCTCTCTCTCTTGCATAAGAAAACATTCTGCTGAATGGAACTCTCGGTAGTCATTGACTTTTCCGCGCCGCAAAATAACGACCTCTCACTCGCTCGCGAGAAATTTAAAGGGCACCGCTCTGCGTAGTATACTACGAGTTTACACTACTACGATCGAGCCCCCCCCCCACCCCTCCTACGCCCACCCGATCTACCTTTCCGCGAGCAATAACGCGGGACCGGTTTTCGTTTGGCAAAAACAAGACGCATCGCGAACACGTCCCGAGCTCCTCCGTCTTCGCCCGAATACAAATATTTTCTCTTGATATTTGCCGGGCCAATTCATCGGCCCGTGTTGAAATCTGACATTTTTTTCACAACCTTCCGCGACATTTGTAATTTTATTTCGTGTTAAATAATGTATTCGGTTGTCTCTTTGATATATATATATATATATATATATATAATTAAAAAAGTATGTATACCGAGAAGAAAGTTTTGTTTTTCAGGTGACGTGGAATTTTACTCGTTATGAGAATGTCAAAGCGAGGCGTTTTGGTTAACCTCAAAATGAGTTTATTGTTAATTAATTGCACCCCCTATGTACGTTGTACAATTTGTTGCTTACTTTAATTGGAATAACACCCTTTTATGTTTACTATGAAAAAATATAATGAACCCTCGGTATGAAGTGTGGGCGGAAAAAATTTATAAATCTTGAACTCTTTTGTGACTATTAATTTATTAAAATACTACGTCAACGTGTCTTACGTCAGGGGTATTATACAACATTTGATGACGTATAATTGTTTGACGGTAAGACGTTTTTAAAATAAAATTTCCATTCTTTGTCATGCTCATTTTAACATGTTGCGTTCTTTCATTAGAAATTGATATCCTTCTCATTTGTTTTTCTTCGTACAGTATAACCCCGTTTATCGCGTACGCACATTACCAATAACTTCACTTTATTTCACGAATTATTGCACACGTAACTTCCAGTTAAGTAATGAATGAAATATGGAAATGACCAATCACAAAACGTGAAAGAAAATACGTTGTGTGATGGCGACCAATCAGCTCGAGTTTAAGGCGCCATTTGCATTTGGGTCTACCATTGTCAAAATGAAACATATATGGACGTATATGTTTTTTTCTTAACACATATATGGGCATATATGGACATATATGTTTATCCTTAACAGATATATGGCGATATATGAACATATGTGTTTATTCTTAATACATATATGGCCATGTTTTTTCTTAATACATATGTGGACATATATGTTTAACCTTAATCCATATATGGCCATATATGTTTATTCTTACTGCATATATGGACATATATGTTTATCCTTAACACATATATGGCGATATATGAACATACATGTTTATTCCTAATACATATATGAACATATATGTTTGTCCTGAACACATATATGGACATATATGTTTATCCTTAATACATATATGGCCATATATGTTTATCCTTACACCATATATGGATGTATATGTTTTTCCTTATTACATAAATGGATATATATGGGCATATTACTCTTTCTTAATATATATATATATATATATATATATATATGGACATATATGTTTTTTCTTAATACATATAATTCCATCTATGTTTCAGTTTGACAAGGGTAAAGTGGGGGTTTCCGGTCCCAAGAGTGGACGTAAAATAAGGTTTTCGTGTAATAATCAAAAAGACATTAATTTCTCAGAACGATTTACAATCGCAATCCCCTTAAAGGAAGGACGTTACATTTCAATTTAAAATAACGCCATTTAAATGGAAAACACCATCACCCATCGACGCCTTCCTTCAAGTTGTTTACTATTTTCCATGGAAATTAGTACGAAGATAAATTTTCCCGGCAAATCCCATGTTAACACACAAAATCTTTCTCTTTCGACATATTAAATATAAAGCTGAATTAATTGTCAGCGTTGAACTAGAAGAACCACTTCGGTAGAGGCGCAAATAGAGAATGAGAGAAAGAGAGATAGAGAAGTAGGGAGATAGTGTGAGAGATAGAGATGGAGAGAGAGGCGGATGAAAAAGAAGCGCGCGGGGGTGGCGAAAAGTGAAATGAATCGAAGATTGACAATGTTGGCAGCTTCCGTTCGCCACATTTTGCTCCTTACCAATGCGAGGAAGCGACGGCCGGAATGCGAGGAAGCAGGTGCTAGAGATAAAGCAACGGTGTCGTCCGATACGAGCTTTAGATATGCGGCTTTATACAATGTTGATGCCAAGCAGATGTGCGGGGCCCGTCTTTCGGGTTTTCACGCATCTCTTCGGATTCTCCGCTTTCTTTGTCTAAATCCTCGACGGAGAGAAGTCGCACTCTCTCGTAAACACGCCGCGGGTATTGCGATGCAGCAATAAGAGTTATGGTAGACGAATTTTTCACTCCGTCGAAAAATAATAATTCTTCGGTTTTTTGGTAATTCACGTATATAATGGATTTTATAACAAATGCGGCAATGTTTGGATTTTATAATATATATAATGGTCTATCTAACCAGTATATAGTCCATATATGGTCCATATATGTTTATTCTTAAGCCATATATGGTTCATATATGTTTTCCTTAATACATATATGGTCCATATATGTTTTTTCTTAATCCATATATGGTCCATATATGTTAATCATTAATCCATATATGGTCCATATATGTTTCTCCTTAATCCGTATATGGTGCATATATGTTTTTCCATAATCCATATATGGCCGATACATGGCAATAATTGATATAATATTCTAGCCACATATGCATTCAATAATTTCCGTGTCCGATTGAAAACCGTTGTCACCGTGGAATCTTCCAAAACAAACCTCCCATGTTTATTTACCTTTTTTGTTTTATTTCTTTTCTTTTTTTTTTGACCGAGTACTTTTTTACATTTACCGACGGCGCACATTTTATTTCCGTACAAGCTTATTATTTTTGCATTTTAGTCATTAAAAGCCATTTACTTTAATTTTGATAACGTTATTTGGCCTGGGATACAAAGACGAATCGCATTGAAACGCTTGCAACAAAAGCTGGCGGTTTATTTATACGATAAACATAATTTCGGCACGTACGCGGCTGGCTAATAAACGATTCGTTAGACGATAAACAACGGCAAAAACGACGCCGAAAAGGTGAATCATTGTATCAGATGTTTGTACGGGCATTGTATATAGTATTGTATATAGCGTCATTGTTGTAACACCTGACAAGAAAGACCAGGATACTTAAAAAAAAAAAAAGCACATACCGTTTTTATTAGTAATCCAATATTTTATGATGATTAATTAAATAAATTTGTCCACGTAACGTTTCCTTTTATTTTTAACTTGAAATTGCTATTCCGCGCAGTTGCATAATTTGGTATTGCAATTATTATTAAAATTCGATTATGAAATTAATTTTTCAAAGTTCAACTTTTTTGCATTATTTGTTATAATTTTTATCACGCGCGCGTGTTTACATAAACAAGTGTCGTGCTGAAATTTTCGTTTGGAATAAATAATAAAGGAAAAATGATGAAATGAAATAAGAATATCACGAAAGAGTATCCTTCTCTTGCATACACTGATGCATTGAAAAATAGCCTGATGTAATGAACATTCTGGTTTAAAAATACACTTGTACTTAACAATGTTAATTGTGTACAAATATTTATTGCAAAGAATTATATAAAAAAAGAGGAATTATATTTATTACGAATGTCAAGTGTTTTATTAAAATAAATAAGAAGACTAAATGTGTCAATTAATTTACATGAAATTGATAATTTTTAGAATTAATAATTTATAGAATTTTGTGTATGTATATTTTTGTTTACTTTTTACGAGTGAAAGTGACTAATATAAAAACTTGTCTTGTAAAAAAAATATCAATTTTATTATTCCTAAAAACATTTAAACAATATTTATTTACATTTTTTATAACCTAAAAATCTGGATGATAAAAAAAATAATCTTACAATTTTAATCCTCATAAATTTATGTGAAACAAACAGTTCTTACGTCTATTTAAAACCAAGATTGACCAATTAACAACGTCGACTATAATTTTCATAAATGTTGTATTTAAATCGTTTTAAATCGGTTGAGATGGAAAAGTTCATAAGGGAAAAAGTCACGTGGAAAATTCTAGAAATGAGTCAATAAGTGTATATTTTAAAAAGGACCTTATTTAGAAGGTCACTAGAGGGAATAAATTGTAAACAATTTTGACGAGTCAGGCAACGAAAACTGACGACGAGATATATATTAAAATAAAAGAATTCTTAAAATTTCTTCATGAAACCGAGGTGTACCCGCTGTACCGTAAATACACTAATAAACGCACCGCAATATCTTTTATGGCTCGCTAAATATTGTCAAAAAGTTGCCACTTTTTCTACCAATAATGACAATTATATTAAATTCATTCTGTTGTGTAATAACACTGTCTGCTAAAAGAATACGAAACTTGTTGACAAGTAGTAAATTGTAATACGAATGTTTAAAACCGGACCATTATTAGTGTCCTTCCTTATATAAGTAAAACCGATTGTTCAATTCACGCTCTGTACTTACATTATGTATTGAGACGGTTAAAAATATAAAAGTTCATTGTAAAGTTTACAAATAGAAAAATGAATAGTAATATTAATTTCTCATTGAGATAACTAATATCTTTTTTTATCAATTTCAACATATATGTTTTTCCTTAATCCATATATGGTCATATAGGTTTTTCTTTTAATCCATATATGGCCATATATGTTTTTCCTCAATCCATATATTACCATATATGTTTTTCCTCAATCCATATATGACCATATATGTTTTTCCTCATTTCATATATGGTCATATATGTTTTTCCTCAATCCATATATGATCATTTATGTTTTTCCTTAATCCATATATGACAATATATGTGTTTCCTCAATCCATATATGACCATATATATTTTTCCTTAATCCATATATGTGTTTCCGCAATCCATATATGACCATATATGTTTTTCCTTAATCCGTATATGACCATAATAGTTATATATATATATATATATATATATATATCTTGGGGCCTCAAAATAGTTACATATATATATATAGATCTACAAATGAATAAAGCTCCTAGATCTACAAATGAATAAAGTTTATTTACAAATAAAATGTTCAATTAAATTTATAAACAAATAATTGAAAAATTGTATCTTTAATAATCGCATTGTTTTCATTTTAAAATATTTCAGTACCAACCGATTTCTCGGAAAAGTTAATTAAACACTTAAAAACGTACTTTGATATGCCCTAAAGTGAAATAGTTGATATAATTGGCGATATCATGCATTGCAAAACAGCTCATAAGTTGTGTCTCATTCCAAATGACGTTGCAGACGATTGTTGTCCTTTTTTAAGTATAATTCAAAACTTTCAAGGACTAGCGCAATTCGCGTAGTCCACGATAAATTGTACCTTTTTTATTAAGGGAAAAGTTACATCATTTTAGTATAATAGTAGTATAATAACGCCGTATATTTGGGGCAATGTTTGAGGGGTTGGTTTTTATTTCCGGATGACTTTATCTACGGGGTGTTGTTGGGTTCATACGATGCAACAAGTGAACGGAAATTCTTTTTGGCGCGTAAATTCAAACTCTCAAAAATAACATATATCTATATATATATATACTGCGTCAAACAGTGAAAGTTTTATGGATAGAACAGTTTACTGCGTCGTCTAATGATTTAAAAATATGAACCCCCCAAGAATATACACTCGAAATTACACCCAACGATACTTCAGGGACCGGAAGTTGCACTTTTACCAACATACAACGATTGTAGAGAAAAATAATTTTTTACTATTATGGATTGTTCGATATTCAAGTTGAAGTTGGTGCAACGAATACCCTGAAATTTGCCGCGATATCTATAAGAATGGTAGCAATCTAAATTAATGTTCAGTTACCTCGACATTATTACAATTAATTAAAATTCTTATTAACTTTGCATTGGAATAGTTATTATTCAGGTCAAAATTTCAAGATCAATGAACTTATTGATAGATTTCTCGAAAGAAAGGTGACACCACTCGACGCCCAATGCAACGACGTATCATTGT
>JABFPN010002049.1:4020-24460 GCA_022817305.1 Leptoteleia sp. ZL-2020
AGCCATGGGTAGATACTAATTCCTAAACCTAAATATCCCATAAAAAAAATAGCAATACTGAGAAAGAATGGACGGTACTCCCGTTTAGTATTCAGGAAAAAGATTATTTTTTGAACAATACCAAGCGCACTTTATTATACCTTACGTAGTTGCCTGTGCGATGTTCAGAGAGCACAATGCAGGAGAGTGCGCTGACGATTATTTTTATACGCAATTTTATTTCCCATGACCTGACGTCTGTCTTCTTTAATCTTCTCGCCTGTAATGTCCCTCCGACCACATTAGTCCAAGATCAGATATTTATGCGACGACTATGCATCTTTGCAATTCTATTCACGGATCATAAAAATGAAGCGTGTCTCCGATTGCAAAACTGGATCGTTAATCTTACGCTTGGACGCCGATTCAAATGCGATTACAAGATGTAGTAAAATTATATTACCCGCGGCATGAGCGTCTTATGATTTGTGGACTCTTACCTGAAACAGAAAAAAAAGCGAACAGGGCCATTAATCGTTACGTTCGCCGTATTCCTTGTGGCATAAATTTACAACTAAGAACTATAGATATCTACAAAATGATACGTAATGCCATGTAATATTACCGCGGAGTGTATTTTATGTATCCAAACAATATATAGTACGATGGTAGGCGAAAAGAAAGAACTCGATTGAACTTATTCGAGTACAATAACAATAAAGATTGTGTCGCTGTTGTTTGCCATTAACTATGATAAGATTAAGTAGTAATCTTGGAATTTGAATAAGTGAAAATTTCACGTTACTCGTAAGTATTCATTTTTCACTTATTAATATGTTAAATGCATTCAAATAAAAATAAACATGATCAAATTTGACTTAATAAAATGATAATTGGAAGAGACTTTTTAAAGATTATTTTATTATGTCAAATTTAATCATGATTTGATCAACATATGTTTTGACAATTATGCCTATATATGATTTCTTTATTTTCAAATACAATATTGATATATGGACCATATATGTTTCATTTTTACTAGGATAAGATAAAAAATAACATGTTTAAATATAAAAAGAAAAATAAAAGAATACTTTGGATGGAGAAAGACCGTTAAAAAAGTGAACATTCCCTTGCACTAAGTAAAATTATAATTATCCAAATTTTGGGGAGTAATACGATTGACAAAAAAGGCACACAATATATGGCAACAATGAGTTATCTTGAGGACATTATTCCTCAAACATCCACGTAGTATCAATTTAGATTCTCCGCTTATGAGCATTTAATTGATCGCGATCCCACGCGAATTTCGCGTCTACATTTATTACCGGCCGCGAATGTCATCAATAAACATTAAATCTTTGACTCGATTGTCCGTAAATTCCGCCGATGAGCGTCTAAATATTTTAAACGCCGGCAATTGAATAAATATGCGATTATTATGTATCGCATTTAGCCGCGCAACACTCTGCCGCTTTAAATCCATATAATTCTATATCAATAAAATATCGAATTCACGGGCGAGTTTATGCAAATTTCCGCGGCAAGTATCAAACGCACGTTAAATCCCCGTGAATTCGACGAGCGGGCGCGCGGCATCCACGTTTAAATCCACCTGTAAGTCTCGCCCTTAGCTACTCGCGCCGAATCGCTCATTGCCAATCAATATCGCGCAACACTCGCGGCCCCGAAAACAAATTTAATTTCGCCGAAAACAGCGCCGCGCGGTTCGGCAGACTTAAGTGAAATAAGTTGCGCGTATGAGGCGTGTAATATTTCGACGGGTCACAGAAGAGATTAAGGAGGATTCCGTTAATACGATATTACAAGCCAGTTTTGTGTTAGGCATTAATACGTCCGTTAATTAAGCTAACGACCTTTAAAGATAATTTTCAGGTACATTGTTGTGTTATTAATGAATACCAGGGAGGGGGGGAGGGGGAAGCATAATCGGCGTATCAAATTAGCAATGAACAATTAACCGGACAAAAAAAAGAAAAATAAGAAGGGGTTTGGGGGGGGGGTGGAAGGACGAGTGATTAAAAGTAACGAGTTATTAAAAATTGCGCGATGAAACATCACTTTTTATTAAGTCCCGACAATTTATTCATATTATCGCGGCAAATTTTGCGCCGGGCCGTAACGGGGGATATGGTAATTTTTTTTCCCCGCGGAAATTTCCCTCCGAACACTCGTATAACTTGGGAAAAGTAGTTTATACGTAATCATACGAGGAGAGCCGTGGAAAATATTATGCGTCCTTGCGCGCTCGCCGAGCAACAATAATAAATTTCTTTAAAAAGTAACGCCGGCACGTACGCGCGCTCCAAGAGTTCCCGTCCCTTATCGCGAGGCAGGTGGCGCAGACGCCACCGCCGTCCATTGATAATCGATGTATAATTTCGTCAGTTGCGCTTACGCGGAATTAAATGTTGCTACGGGATGATTATCCCGAATTGCCAATTCAACTGGTGGTCGCGGGGCAATTAGCATTAGCGCGCAAAAATAATTAAAGTTATTGCGATAAATGATTCATTTCGTCGGGCAACTTTCGAACTCCGTTAACGGCGAGCGCGTATTGGGCGGGGCTTCTCGGCGCGACGATTTCGTCCAATTTGGGGAATTTTGGGCGAAAATACCAGCGGCCGGGATTTGCGTCGCATTTTTTTTTTTTTTTTTCACGAGCGGGACAAATTTAATTGTAAGTTTATCTTTACAAATGTTTCGAATTACGCTAATCATATTACGCCGCGCGTGTTTACAATTTCGATTACCCCGCGTTGAAATGCACGTCGTTAATTCTGCGATCGAGAGCGCAATTTCGGAGAGCGAGTTGTCGTGTCGAACAACGCATTTGTCCGGAGTACGGTCGAGGTTGTAGTTGGTCAATTTAAAAAGCACCGATCGCTCATAAAAGCGGTATTGGTAACGCTACGATGAAACGATGGTAACGTCGAAAGAACTCGCGTAGAAATTGACAAATGGCCGAGTACTGGCACGGTATCAGTAATCATCGGGCAACCGTTGGCCCAGTTCTGAACTAAATTTTATTATATATATTTGAGAAATATGAAAATATAACAAGTTTACATGTCAAAAAAGATAAATGCGTCTGGAAAAGATTATATGTTTAATATTTTGGACAGTGTGATGCCGGTGTTACGCCAACGGTCACTTATCTTTTCATTTTCCTTTATGAAATTGTTAAAACATATATATACAATCCATATATATTTCATTTTCATTAGGAATGGAATTATTATTATCAGCCCAATACATATTTTTTATAAATAAGCATCTAAACCTTAGAGACTTCCAACAGTCGTATGCCAGTACTATCCCAGCTCTATCCCGATCCTCAGTACCTGCTAACATTTTTCCCTACGAAATGCCACGGAAAACTCCACTGTTCGAGACGAACAATTAAATATTCGTCAATATAAGAATGTCGACGGTTATTGCATACTTATAAAAAAATTCCCCAATTGCGAGGAATCCTTTTGCGAGTTGCAAAAGAAATTTATTATCGCAGTATGCGGGGAAATATTCGAAGCGCTGAAATCTTTATTATTTTAAGAACGGTAAACGCAAGTTGTTTCCTTCTGCGAGCGCAACAAACACACGGTATCGTCGTAAGTGCGTTTGCGCGGGGACCCATTCCCCTCCGACGAAAGGCGCATTCCATCGGAGCAAGGCAATTCGCCTTTGACGGATGTTGTCTTGCAGCGATCACACACCGCACATACGAACGAGCGTGTGTGTCTAATCGCACGGGATATAAATAGCGATGGCAAGTTTAGCCGGTCGCAAGCCGAAGAGACTGGAGTAATGCAAACCCGTGGGACGACGACGGGTATGTACGCGCATTAAGGATTAAGGAGCACTCACACCGCGCGGAAACGCGCACGTAACCGACTAACGAGACCCCCCCTTTACCCCTTCGTTACACGGCCGTGTTTCTTTGGTACGATCAGCTTTTATTCTTTATGCAAAAGTGGTTACGCGCGCGCGTTTGTGCCTTCTGCTAATTGATTTTCCATCTCGCCGTTTGCCACGCACAACTTTGCACAAAAATTATTATGCAACAATTTGATTACTTCCTGTTGTATTTCTATTATCCCATTGTCAACTGGAAACAATGACCCCGTCGATTGAATTCCGTTTATTTCATTAGATAAAAATTTGCAATATGGAACTGACAAATGAAACAGTTTTTAAAAGGAAAATTTATTTATTTCATTAATTTGATCCTTTTAAATAATTGCAAATAATTCTTTTTTATGGGCTTACTGTTACAAATTTAACGTTCTTTAGTTCAGTGCAAAGTTATCGATTTGTGGAATAAACATTTACTTTTTACGTACAATTTGCGATAATGTAATTCGACGCCTTTACATTAAACACTTGTCCATTGACGAAATTAGTCACCGTGATTATTTATGCTTACAATAATAATTGGGATTAATTTAATATTATAATTGTTTATTCTGAATTGGCATTTCAAGTTTCTTTCTTGTTTAATTAAACCTTCACGTTGGCTGACTAACAATGGACTACTGAATCAACAGTTGAAAATGAGTTAGTGTGTTATTCTCCAGAGGTGTCGAAATATTAATCAACTGCGACAGATTATCTTCATCCTTTTAATAATATATAAACAATACAAATTGGAAGTAAACAAATGAGCAATGCGATAATACACGTATGTTTATTTTAAAGTGGTGCGAAAGCGTTTCGAAAAAAAAAAGAAAAAAATTCCACGCTAAATTCCAGGAATTCCGGAAATTCTATCGCATAATTTAAACGTTCGCAAATTGCAAATTATGCGTGCCAAATAAGCACTACATTTGAACGTGAAACGTTTAAGAAATAATTAAAATTAACTCTGTTAAAATATTACGATATTTTAATTATTTCAGAAATTGTATTAACAATAGAAACTGGACGAGTAAAAATGAAACGTATAAGGTTTTACCCGTTTGATGCGCGATTGAACATTTTTCAAGTATAATTTCCATTACTGATGGAATTATGATACTAAATTTACTAATAATAAAACTTTATTTTCATTTCCGTTTGATTACTAAGCATTTCCGAGCGTGCTTCAGTAGATAACACGAAGAGCGTACATGTAACTGAAAATAATTCTTTTAATTCGCGAGTAGCTAAAAATAAAAATAAGCAAAAAAAGATTACACTTTCAGGTCATTTTATTTTTATTTTTTTTTAATGTAATTATGCCAGAAATGATTTTCCATGTAATAAAATAAAAATTCACTATAAAGTAATATGGTTAAGTGAACGTAAAATGCATATATGGAGCGCATACGTGCAGCTTTACATCAGTCATTAATAAAATCTTTACGTAACGATCGTTACGTGCTTTTTCGCGCGTAAATATTATCATAATGGAAGATCAAAGAAATCGGTACCACGCTGAAAGAAATTTATCAACAGTTTGCACTACATTTTATAATAGCTTAGAGATATGTGTGCACTTATAGTATTCTTTATGATATGATATAGTAATTTAAATAAATATTAGAAAAAATTGCGATGAGGGAATGGATCTCGTTACCTTGAAATCACCAGACAAGCACTTTACCACCACTCTACGCCTGCGCTTAGATTTACATCTCTTACTCCTCAAGTATCCGTGTCTGGAAAAAGTTTAGACCGCATCTCTATCATAATTGCACTAGAATTTGGAGATCAATATTTTTCAAGGCGGTAAAGTAATGCTAAACCGACTAGTGGCTGTGAGGTTAAAGGTTCCATTCCTTGATAATGGCATTTCTCCTAATATCTTTCTAAAATACTACTGGGAGAAAAGTGTTTCTCAGTTTTCGGTTCGCTTTGTATTTTTACTTCCTTTTCTCCCTCATTCCGAAGACAAGAATTACCAAAAAAAAAAAAAAAAAAAATACTGTTTGACATTACGGCCAAAGAATCGAATACTGTCAACGAAGGCAAAATCTGATTATGTTGTTTGACAGACACATTTCTGCAAGCAACCATGTCGATTGCGTAATCTCTTAAACAATTTTCATGTAACGCACTGCGATTCGACAAATATCATTCGCGGGGGATTTTTTCGACACTCCGTCAGCTGCTCGGTACTCACGGTTCACGTGCGAAAGCTTTGGCAAACGCTTTTTTCCGCTCAAGGAGAGTTGTTGTGAAAGCTCGCTCATCGGCACGGAAAGAATAGTTTAAAAAAAAAAAAAAATAGCAAATTCATTCGGAATGTTGGCCGTGCATTATTTGGAACTTAAAATGCATTGCACAAGTTTACCGCTAAAGTGAATTTAACGAACTTTATTCTCCTGTGACGCGTATGTAAAAGTTGTTACGAGAATGACTCGACCTGTGAAATGATGACGGAGAAGTTAATTCGATGAAAATGCAGCGCCAAAATTGTTAAGCGAAAAATACAATTTTAATGCACTCGCGTATCCCAAAAAGTTCCTTCCATCACGTGGCACGCTTTTAGCTGATTTCCAGTGACATTCTCATGAATAATTTGCTTAACCAAAATTTTAACATTTCAATGCATCAATTTGGGAACACCATATATCATTTTTGCGAGATACAATCGTGCGCGAAGAAAAATGATCTAGCTTAATCTAAAATTTATTTTAAAATTTAACCTGAAAGTATCCAGCAAAACTGGATCAAATTTTTTCTCGCGGCGTTGACAATTGTAAACAAGTGCGAGTCGGTAACAAATTTGAATATTCAGGTATTCAAGGTATACATTCAAAAAAGAGAGAGAATAAACTACCAGGGAATTTTTTTTTTTTTTGGGAACTAAAAGTTAAAGGAAAAATTGTCCATTGAATAAAAGCAAATCGTCAACCATATAAAAAATGTTGTATAACAACGAAATAAAAGTTTTAACTGTTCAAACGAGACAATAGTAGAAATTATACACGTAAGTATATTTCAATAATATTATACTTGTATTAACTTTAGTATATTTAGCAGAAGAGGGAACAATTCACTTTGATAAAATCAATCAAATCACCTATTTTCGATGGCCAACGAATTATTTGCGCGCTGAATGGAAATTTATTGCTGGCCGAATAATACGAAAGGCGAGACTTTCGTTGGTGCAAAAAATATCGCAAACTTGGGGGGGGGGGGGCGTGAATACAAGTTTCGCGTTATAAACTTGACGCTTCCACGGAGTTGTGTCATTACAAAGTGCCGCAAGTTGCGAATACCCGTATCAATTTTTTCTTTTCCGTGGGAATTTGCAAATAAAAGGATTGACGATGGTGCGCAATCGCCGAGCGAGGATATAACCCGCGAACAACGAATAACAGCTCGTCTTAAGCGCGAAGGATACGACGATTTTATTTGACACGGCCGAGTTATGTCTTTGTTTTGAGATTGCGTCGGGCTGTCGCGCGTGCCAATTTCTCGTTGATGGTAATGGCCAGGGGAAACTGTCGCGGCCAACTATCGGGAGGGATCAAAATTTACAACCACTCGATACTTGCGCGCACGGCGAGAACGAGCGACTCCAAATTTCGTCTCGCCTCGCCACAAAAGGGGCCACAACTTTAACAATATTCTACGATGAATAAAACAATGTTGAATATTCATAATGAGCGATGCCGTTGAAAGCACGATGGAAACAATAAACGGCCGCAGTCGTATAATCGGTCCGTTCATTTCGCGCTCAGTTACTTTATAATGTATGCAACATTTTTCGTCTCCGCTGTTTCGTACGTGCAATCTCCGGCAAAGATGTGTCTCTGGAATTTCCGCAATTTCATCCAGATTGTTCGACTCCAAACTCTTGCTCGAAATTAAATCACATCGACCTTGTAAATCGCACCAACATTGTCCCGGATAGAAATTGACAATCGGCCGAGTATTGGCGCAGCGTCGGGCAATCGTTGGTCCAGTCCTGGAGAAACTCTTTCTCATTACTGGCACAACGCTCACTTTTCTACGCGAGTAATATTCAGTAATTAATATTTTTGATGGACATTTGCGATGATCATAATTGCCGCAGTTTTAGCTCAAGGTGAAATATATTGTAATATATTTTTCCATCCATTTGAACGCTACGTATTATGCGCCACTTTTCTCAGCACAGTTACGAAGTTTCACGAAAAATAAGTAATTTATGCGAACGCGCGACAATCGGATTGTTTATGCCGGTACAATGGTTTCGTTTTTCTACTCTTCGTTTTTTCATTGTTTCTTTATTTCCTCCTTTTCGCGAAGCCGTGAAATAAGCCTGACGTGTAAAGCGTTAACATTATGTCTATACACTTGCCAACTTGTCGAAAAAATCCTGAATAATGCAAGGCTTTATACATTTTTCCTTCGAACACTTTAGAAAACGCGAAGAACAATAATTTATGAGGACTTGTAACGTACATTATCATACTCGCGGTCATTATGTGTTGCTTAACGAATACGCTTTTTTTATGTTTAAAAATAATATCTCATTGCAGACAAAAGTTAAATTGTATTGCACGTATACGTATATATGTATTACAATTTTAGCTTATCTTTATTCGTACCAATATTAAACTACATTGGCATAAATATAGCCCAACGATGTATACAATTATAAACAAAAAAAGTACGATAAGCAAATCGAAAGTGGCATAAAATAGGCATACACTTAAATTTATTGAATTAAATTTCAAAGACACAAATGACGCATATTGTATTTCCCTTTAAGCGAGATAATTTTCATCATTCCGATGATAATTTCGTATTATAATTTCACAATTGTACATTTCATGAGGGGAGGCATTTTTAAACTGGAGAACTAAACTTTTTAGATGGAAAAATTCCCGGTAATATTAGAGGGACTTTTCCTATTTGACAGAGTAATGTTAAAATCAAAATTGAAACCCTTATTTTTCAGTACGCACGTGTAGCTTAATAAATATGTTACAGGCGTAGAGTAACATAAATCATGAGATCTGAATAAGACATATATATATATATATATATATATATAAGTCATGCTCGAAACATGCTTCATGGCTTCGGTGATTCATGACAAATGCATATATTTTCATAATAATATATGAATAATATTATCATAAATAATATGATTATAATGTCGCTATCATACGTGCATAATGAAAACGTATATGTATTTAAATTCATATTCAATCAATTGAATGCCATATACAGCGCATGCGAGGAACATTCGTTTAATTTACGCAAAGCATATGCCAAATTTAATATAATACTTATAGTTGGCAATATAAAGTGAAATTTTATGGTAACAACGAAAATGCTGGATGAAATAGTTGAATTATTGATTAATACAGTTAATATTATTGTCAAGGGCAGTGGAGAAAAACTGAAAAACAAGAACCCAAAATATATAATGGAATTTTCGTTGTCTTTTTTTTCCTTCGTTTTATTTTTTTGTCCTTGCCTTTTATTCTTTTATTACCTTTTTTTCGTCCTTGACTACTATACTTAAATCAGTTATACTTCACTATTTCATATAATAATTTGTTTACATTAGTAACTTCCTTTTTAAATAAATAAGCATTGATATGCTTTATATATATATATATATATATTTAAAGTATATTGTACTATATTGTACAAATAAGAAGAAATCTAACAAAAAAAAAGTATTATTTTATTATGTACAGAGTGAAATTACCGAATTTATGCATTTTATTATTTGAATATAAGAATGTTAACTCGACAAATAAACTCCATAACATTAAAACTCGGGGAATTGCGTTCAAATAAACTTTATCTGCATTTTATGAAACACAACAATACCTCTTATCTTAACTTCGTCCTTATATATTTTATGCCGAGGGAAAAGAACTTTTTGACGACATTTTTCAAATACCAATTTCATAATTATTATAGTTGGAATTATTATAATGGAATAAATGTCAACATTTATTCCCATTACCAACGATATTAATCACCGAAGCACCCAGGGACAACCGAAACTTTTACCAACGGTAATATTTTTATTACACACCGCGCGACGATCATCCCCATTTTAATACTGTTCCCTATCCGCGAGAAAAAGTCGCGGGCAATGCAAATTTCTGCTGTTGGTCAAAAGCTGAAAAGCAATTTATTTGAGAACAATTAAAATGTTTGCAGCAAGTTTGAAACGAACTTTGCGGCGTATAAAATTGAATAAAAAAAAAAAGGAGAAGGGAGGAAAGAAAAGAAAAAAAAAGAAAAAAAAGAAAAAGAGAAAGAAAGGGAAGGAATGTTAAACCGCGCGCCGCTCAACTTGTCGGGTTGTTGTTGTTGTCGTAGGTAGCGTAACGCGACCGCAAAATAGTTTAAAACGTGCGATAGCGGGAAGCATCACCAGGGGACAGGGGTGGGGAGGGGAACTGGGTTTCAAAGGCGACGCGAAATAACGTTTGGCGCATACAAAAGGACGCGCGCGCTACGTGGAAAAGAGCAGGCGTTCGAAGGCGAAGAAGGAAGAAGGCGACGAGCGTTCGGCGCAATTGCGCCTTCCCTTCGCCTTGCCACGCGTTTTCTTCGCTTTCGTTTCGTTTATTATTTAAGGTACGTGTGTTGGCGCGGGGGGCCGCGGCGAATTGCGACACATGGCAGCGGCGGGTGGCGGGGCGCAGGATGGCGCAAAAGAGCCGGCGGAAAATAAAAGTTCCATGTCAGTGGAACTTTCATGAACTGTGCTTTGCGAGTATCGCGCGGCTCAAAAGTGCGGAGCCGCGCCTTTATGCCCGTATTGCGACGTGCTTCCCTCTTTACCCGGACGAGCTCGCGCGTCTAAATGTGTACTTCGTGCAATCTTCAGCATTTCCCTACGTTTTGCATGGATTCGCGAGTGTCGCGCGCCACTTTTATGCGCCTCTAAATTCTTCATACGAACTTGAACCTTTCCCTCCTCGTCGCGCGCGCGCCCACTCCCTCTCGCCCTCTCTCGCTCCCTCTCGCTCGCACGCTCGCGTTCCTCGGGACTCTCCCTCCCTCTCGCGGCCGCTCGTGTTTGCGCGACGAGGCCCTCGCCGACCTCTTCTGCATTTTCGCGACCCACTCGTTGTCTATCCCGGAGTACACGCTTTAAGAGCATTATTATATCTACTAATTGTATGCAATTATATATAATTACGTATGCACTTTTTTTTCCCCTCCCTGTCCCAGTCGAATATAATTTTACATAATTGCATTTACGTAAATGCGCTGTAACACAGACATTTCGTATATGCAAATGACATTTCCAGAATCCCGCATGTTCACTTTCAACCATTTAGCACTTTTCGTCCCAAACGACCATCGTTCTTTTGTTCACTTCAGATTTTTCATTTCTTTTATCCCTCCCTCTCTCTTTTCTTTTCTTTTTTTTTTTTTTCGTTCGTCCAGTGTTATCGGCATTATCAAATGTTTTTGGAGATTTCATTTATATTTAGGGTAATGTAACAATAATTAGGAGTGATCGCAGTTTAAGGTGTGAGATTGTGCTAATTGTGGAATTTTTTCTCTTTCCCCTCACCTTTTTTTTTTTTTGTTGCTGATTAAAATTGTTGCTAGTCGAGTATTGTGAGTAACCCGGACGTATAACTTGCGTAAAATTTTACAAGTTGCGGTGTTTACTGTAATGAGATAAGTTTTCAAATGCAAATTTCTTATTGCTTCTTATAATTATTTCAAACAGTTTACTGAAGACTTGTTTGTTTGTTAACAAGACATGAACTGTAATGCAAAATTAGTTTATTGTTTACGCAAAGGTAAGTAACTTGAATTTAAAATGATAAGTTTTGTACATAATTAGAACATTAATTTTCCCCCAACGACATATCGTAGACGGTTCCAAGAGAAGAGTCGAACTCAAAAAATCATGTCCAAGGGCAAGGTGGTCTCACTTCTGTTTTGAATAAGTTTTTTTTTTTTGAACTATTCTAAAGGTTGAACTTAATGAAGTTTTAATTATATTAATTTAATTAAAGATATAACATTAATTGTAATTATAATTATTAATATTTGCTTCTCATTTTCTAAACAAAATTTGCACAATCTGAGACTTCTTCTCGTAAAATGTATTGCACATTAAATAGATTATTGTAATTTACTCAACTTAACTACGTCATTAAAACTAGTTTACTATGCTATTAAAAAAAAGCCAAGTTTTGTTAAAGTTAAAGCAAGCAAATAATTCACTCGTGCATTCCTAATTACGAGCAAAAATATTTTATGCTATTATTTTTTTTTTTTTAATGTTGGAAAGATTCTTCTTTGTTGCAATTTGAGATTCGCTCGAAGCGAGTAAATATTCATAATTATTTACAATATTTTGATAATTAACTTTGGAATTTGTTACGTGATGTAATATGGAACGAGCGGTATATATTTCGTTAATACTGCAGATTATCATAAACGCGTCTCTCGATGTTATTATTTCTTCCGGCACGCCTCAACAAGACTTTTAGCATATTTCGACAAGTTTTAAATCGAATAATCAGAGGGAAATAAAAGTTTAGGAAATTTTTTTTTATTATCCCACGCCACATCAAAATTGCGAGGGGAATTAATTTTAACAATTTTTTTGTTTCCACAACTCCGACCCGGAATATTCATTTTGTCAAAATACGTTGATTTACAATAGGCCGAAACATTTTACTCAATTTAGTTGTGATGCGAGCGCGTCCCTTAATTATATTCGTTTTAACGGGGCGCAGTTTTTATTTGACATTTTCTATCGATCGTCTGCGAAAGTAGTTCTATCAATATTGGTCGAATACTCGCGGCAACAATTCTCATTTCATAAACGTTTAAACGTAAAATTCAGGCTGTGTGCGCGCGCGTGCATGTGACCTTTCATTGGAATCATTCAATTAAAACATAAATGCAAAACTGTCCGACTCACGCATATCACATCATTCGACATGTGGCAATCCGAATTTGATATGTAAATACACAGCTGAATTTTCTATCAAACATTACTCCATTTAATTTTGAAATTTCCAGCTGACATAACAATTTTATTCTGCTGTTGTAATTATACATTAACGTGCTCATTTCAACGTAACTTTGGAACACAAAGCGCTTGGTCAAAATTCTTTTATTTCTTTTTAATTTCCCTATTTTACGCAGATTAATGTATAAGTGGTCTTTTGATGGAAAGACCAAACTAGGTCTGATATTAGGCTGGAATTAGTCTAGAAGTGAGAAGTTTGGAAATGGTATGGAGTTGGTCTGGAATAGGTCTGGAGTTAATCTGGAAAAGGTCTGGATTGCCGATGAAAATTTTGGTCCGGCAAAACATATATGGTCCATATATAGTACATATATGTTTTAACAATTTCATATAAGGAAATAAAAAATTCGTATATGAACATATATGTTTTTCCTTAATCAATAATTGATTTCTATATATGGATATTATTAAATGCATATTAGACTAGCATTCAATTATTGCCGTATATCGACCATATATGGCCATATATGGAGTAAGGATATGTCCATGAATTTTTTATTTCATTATATGAAATTGTCAAAACATATATGGACCGTATACGTTTTACTTTTACTAGGGATATTTTCCATACTCTAAATTTAGCCCAACTGTATTATTCCTTCAAATAATTAGCAGACAAAAGTTCAGTCTGGATAACGGACAATTTCCAGGAATTTTCAAGATCATCTCCATATCTATGCCAGACTAAATCCATACCATTTCCAAACTGCTTCCAGACTAATTCCAGCTTAATGCAAGACTAATTTTGTTCCGCACGGACTCAAAACCCGTAAAAGGTCGAAAGAAATTCACGAAAAATCGTCGTAGTTGGGACGAAAATCGGACGGCGTCAAAATGTGTTGTCATTGGACGAGCTGACGAGGCGAAATCCATAAAAAATAAAGAAGCAACCGAGAATGCACTGGTACCGTCAATTCACTCGGAGCCCGGCGTGTTTCCAACATAAAACGCTGACAAACAATATCTATAAATTCCAGCGCTTGCCATGCCGATTGTTTTACCTATTCGGCGTATCTTCCGTTCGCCCGTCCCGTCCCCATATACCCGCGCGCGCTCCTAATGTAATTGCGCGCGACTCGACCTATTACCTCGCTCACTTTTTACGCACGCAAAATTAAATCGCCATATTTGCCGGACCGTGCGCAAGTAAAAATATTCGTCGCAATATTTGAGGCGTATTTCACGCAAGGTTAAACAGCGGCCGGATATTCCCGGCCAATGCGATTTCGATCGCGCTTAAAATTTCGGACTTAGTTTCGGCTTAGTTTCAACTCTGTAATCATTTGTTCGAGAACAACACGGCGGCAATTTTATTGCAATAACTTTCAGGATTAAAAGTGATTTTTTGACAACTTTCTGCTTTTTTTTTTTGTTTGTTTTTTATCAATATGAAAGTTGTTCCTGTTTTCATTGGTAAATTGAATAGCGCCAGTTAAAATATGCATGGAAAATTTTAACAATACGTTGTAACTTTAACAATTTCATCATGCAACGTTAATTTATAAAGTTGAAGTAAATTGCAACTGGAATCTGGTATGTAAAAGTGTTTATCAATTGTTTTGAAAGTATTCTCATCGATAATTCAATAGTCGCCGTCCGGATTAATAATATTAAATGACTGTATAATGCATTATGTATTACATGAAAAAAAATATATATATATCGGCCTTGATATCTAATGAGACTATGCGCACATTTTCAACTAATTTACTAAGGATATATTTTATTTACAAATTGAAAAGCATATTTAATTTAAAAGGTAATTTATTTCAAAAAAAAAGTGAAATATAATTTCTTGATAAAATTAATCATTATTTGTATCAGGTACTAAAATTAAGTTATGTAAACTGTACGGCTGATTCAGTCATACACTTATCTAATTTGAAAATAAATATCACGCTATCTCGCGGCGTTACACAAAACACCGGGTTACAGTTTGTGAATTTCAAAGTGTATTTAGACATCAAAAGTTTGCTCGCGTTTCAATAAAAAGAAAAGGAAAAAGAAATTTAAACGCGAAAGAGTGAAGTACGCATTATTACGTAAATAATAACCTACATACGCGCCTAATGCACTGTAACATTTTAATGCAAGTACATTTTTATACAAAAAAAAATGTCTAAAGTTTTCACGCAGAGTCGAAATTTTCAGGCTGACTTTTCAGATTTATTGTGAATCTACTTGTCAAATTTATCCTTAATAGTAGACAAAATTAAAAGCACTAACACGTTTAATTAATATATAATATATTTGTTTATGTTCAATAGAGGACAAATTAGTAGCGCGAAAGCTTAAGTACCGGAAAATTGATTAGAATTATAATGTTAAATGTTTGACATTTTTTTATTTTCTTTTACAAAACACCGATTTTATTGAACTTCGCAATGCAAAGCCGAAAGAGTGAGCAAAACGTAATAAGCGAGATTTTAACTAACGACTACACTCGCTAGATTTAAAAATTTCCGCTCTCAAGTAATGAAAAAAAAAGGTGGCGTTTAAAAAGCGTTTGCATGTAATCATATAAATTCAAAATGTACGCTCAGTCAAACATTCCTCAAACTTATACCGGATTGTAAAATTTAAAATCGTGTTAAAAAGCTCAAGTGTATTTGGCATAAAAATGTTTAAATACATTCTTGTATAATTTAATCATTTCTTTTGCTCGATCGTCCGAAAATTTATTGGAAATTACACAAAGTCAATTATGTACTTGAAATATCTAGCCAAAGGTTATATCAAAAATTTTTATACAATGAAATAAAATTTGTTTACGGATTGAAAATTACACAAGTACACTGGGGAAAAAATTTTAATTTAACATGAAATTTCTAAGTGGAAAATCACTGCAACTAGCAATGGTACATTGAGAAAAAAATATAGGATTTATAACTAAAATTGTTTGGTTAAAGATATTTAGTTAGAAGAACTAAATTTATTATTCCAATGACAAATATTTTTAGTTACAGTAACTAAAAAACATATTTAGTTATTTCAACTAAAAATTATGATTAGCTAAAAGAGAAACAAAGTTTTTCTTCGTGTAATCACTCTTATTTTCCATGCATCTAAATTCAGACTATTACCAGGTTAAAAACGCCTGAGTTTTTGATTGATTACACTTGATTAACGATTGATTTCACTAAATTCCAATTTACTTGCGCGACCAGACAAAAACTGCCCAAGTTCTCAGTAAAATTAACCGAAACTTTTTTCTCAGTCTAATGGTACAAAAGTATTTTATAATATCAACATCGCATTTCAAACAATTCCCTTGTACTTTTAAGTTCGTAAAATTCATTCGGTAATAATCACAGTTTATTACTATCAAATAGGAGAAAAATTTTATTATTGAGTGTACGTTTGTAATTTCAATGTAATTTTACAAGGATCTTTGTCAGTGTACTTTGGCAGTACTAAAAGTCTGTATTTAATGTGAAAATACTCGAACTTCACTCGGAGTAAAAATCTTTTTCTTTTTTCAATTTGACTACGATTTGTTCGTTATCTCCAACTCTTTTACATCTTTTTCTATCTCTTTTACATCATAATTAATTAAACACTTTAAGTAACACTAAATTAATCTATAAAATAATTTATAAAACTACACGGATAATTCCTTAAATTATTCCAAGTATAATCTTAATGAACGAATCTAATAATTAGTACCGTTTACAAAATTTATCAATCTAAATTATTATAAAAAAAAAGAAAAGAAAAGAAAAAAAGATTGAATGCTCAACCAACAGTGGATTGATTAAGAAACACCGGAATTATCATAGCGCGTAAGGATATAAGAATGCAGGCGATAAGAGCGGGCGGGATCTGCGTCGGGCAGTGACTCATTTATGATTCAACCGGCCGGTTAATTAAACGCAATAGCACTGAAATATCACGACTCGTAAGCGAATTCACTGGTCAACGTGCCAACGGTTATTAAAGTGAAAAGGGAAAAGGGAAGAGGAAAGGGAAAAAATGTCCTTTGGTGGCATTTTTGCGAGCGCCCTTTGCTCGGGGCTCGACTTAAGAAGGCGCAAAAGTCGAAGGTCATTAAGCACGCGCGTCATCCCCTACGGCGCGTCGCCCTATCGCAGCCGGGCGCGTCTCCTCATTGAAATTCCCGCGATCTCGAGACAATTTGATCCGGTGGCATTCGAATGCGCCATTTCGCGCCTCCCGAGACGCCGGGTTGCGCGCGCGCGCCCTCCTGTCAAAATTAGTTTCCCGCGCGCCATCTCAATTTCTAATCTTAGGCCGTGAGTCAATTCTGGGAGGGTATGCGCGCGCGGAATTCGCGAGGTCGTAACCGCGACCTATTGGCGAATATTGGATATGCCGTTGCATGCCGTTGCTCACCTCGGCATACCAACCGCAGCGTTCGAAGGAATGCGTGTCCCACTGCGCGCACGCTCCCCGGCACTCCAAGGTTACCCCGCCGAGGCGCACTCCAAGACTCTCCAACGTCGAAACATCAATCATTTCTTCTTCCATTCTCCGCGAGACTCGCGGCTGCTTTGCGGAAACACTTGTGCTTGCACTTTAATTCGTACCGTAACGAGCTTATTTTCGTTTCTAAAATGGGACCAGATCTCGGCCCGGTTAAGAGGAAGAGCTTGTTCCAGTATTACCAGTACTGGCCCAATACGGAGCCAGTATAAGACTGTAATGTAATATAACACTATGCCATTACTGTTGCAATAACAAAAACTTTTTTTTTGACAAGAAATATCCCTAGTAAAAATCCATATAAGGTCATATGTGAATATAGATGGTCGATACATGGCAATAATTGCCACAATATTCTAGCCATATATGGTTTCAAGAATTTCCTAACATGGAAATCAATAATGACCATATATCAACCATACATGGCCATATATGAGTGAAGAAAAAACATGTATGTCCATATATTTTTATTTCATAATTTTATTTCATAATTTTTCCCAGTGTACAATAATAGTTTGATACTGACAAGATAACCGAGTTAAAATGTAATTACAATTATTACACTAAGAAAATGACAGATAATATTACTGTTTTTAACTCTGCTTCAGACACATGTCAGTTTTAAAATAAAAATTGCTATTTGTTAAGAGGAAAAAAAAGTTCTATTTTAAGTGTAAACATAGCACTTAAAACTGATGTCCTTGCCTTTAAAAATGATAATATTTATTCAAAGAAGGTCATGTATTCAAATCGTAATTAAAAAACGGGACTGATGTGTAAAACGTTGTCAAAATACAACATTTGAACAAAAATGTATTATTTTATTGTTTTTAAATCCACAAAGTGCTAAACGAAGAATTGAAAAGAATAACAAACATTGTTTTTGATTTGATACTTTGCCCTTTCGCGTGTTGACAAACAATTTTTGTTTACGTTTTTAATTTGGAAAACGTTTTATTCCTCAATTCCATAGATAAAAACAGAAATATTTTGCTGCTATATATCT
Organism: Leptoteleia sp. ZL-2020; assembly: GCA_022817305.1. NCBI lineage: Eukaryota > Metazoa > Arthropoda > Insecta > Hymenoptera > Scelionidae > Leptoteleia > Leptoteleia sp. ZL-2020. The sequence continues at coordinate 22,428 of JABFPN010002049.1, forward strand.
TTCACGTCGTAGCAATTATAATTATATTACATTAAGTACTTAACTGGTTGCTTTAAATATGTTACGGGATGGTTTGTTTGATTAGCACAATTCGACTCTATTCTGCCCAACAGGTTCTTAATATTATTGACCTATCTAAATTACTTCATTCCATACGTAAAGTCAAGTGTTCATAAATCATCATGTTATAATCCGTTTGACTCGGATCAAATATGCGACGGCAATTTCATGTATCACCTTTAGTCTGTTTCTAGGACTGTTTGATATTGAGATTTTGATTCTGAAGTGTCGCGCGCAAGGTCAAGAGTGTATCGCTTGTTTGCCTAAATAGTAGTTACAGATACCTAATATAGTTCGCAGCCAGGAAGCCAAACAAGGTCCTGTATATTCCGCCGTTGAAAATTTATGCCGCAATCGACTGAACATTGTTACATTGATCACGATTTATTGGAAATACGTGAGTTATTTTGAAAAGTATATCGTTCGTATAACATGTGTAAAGGGAGGAACTGAGTAATGAATATTAAATACTTTTGGTACTCTTAAAAAAGTTGACTGCGACAACCGTAATCCGACTGTGAAAAATGGAAAATCATTACGGCAGATACCTGAGAATATTACGTAACCAAGAACATTATTCTTCCTCGTCTTTTTTTTTTTTTTTATACGAAAGCAGAGTTTAGATTTGCATACCCGATTCGATCTTCAAACTGAAATCTTTGATTCGCAATTGGACCGAAAAGGATTTTATTCGTTGCGACTAGATTCTGAGTACGCTACTTAGTGGCAAGTGTACTAAGAAAAAGACAATAGTTATGATGACTGGGTCTATATGGTCAGTTATAGTGATAACCATAAAATACATAATGATTGTAACTATTGCCCACACTGATAAAAAAAGAATAGTAATATCAACCATACGCATAGTTAATTTTCGTAAATACTATATAATTTTAATTCTATTTAATCGACTTTTAGTTGAAATAACTATAATATGGTTAATTCCACCAGATTCCTAGTAATCACGACAATTATCCACATAACTCTTTACTCAGCTCAAGAAAAACTATATCTAGATATCATGCAGCATATAAGTCACAAATATATGAACATGTACGAAGCTTACATGGTTACATATAGGCCACACATATATATTCCATATATTCCACGAATGCAAGGTATGCCCTGTTACATATATATCTCATACATGGCTGCATATAAGTCACATACGCGGCTGCATATACTACCATAAATGTCGCTTACAAGACACCAATATAAACATTTTTTCGTGGGTACACAAATTTCCCGAGCAAGCTTGTCTCCGCGAGGCCAAACCCTCTCCAAATAAAATATATCCCGTTGGTCCGTCAACCTTATTGGGTGTACCTTATTGGGTGTAAGGTTGAAGTTTGGCGAGCGTCCTCGCCGGGAAAGCCGATCCGAAAGGCGCGCCCCCAAAAGCGAATCCCCTTTAATTTGCCCGTTGCCTCGGTGAAAAGTGGCAGGCACTTTGCATTAAATTTCGAAAATATTTCCGATCGGGCTCCTTTGACCGTGGCAATACATCACTTTACATTGTTTGGCGGATAACAAGCGACAATTCATTTGCAGTGTTCCTTAGCGCCGACTCCGGGCTTGCGTTGAGTGGAGGGTCTCGGGGTAGGATTAATGCCGGAGTAAACACGGCAGGGGGAGCGATTATAGCAACAGAATCTGCATGACAAAGTATCCGGGCGCGGTAACGTCAGGGGCGAACCGGGGTGTCGCTATCAAAGCGAGTGGCTGCGCGTTCCGACGGCCCGGGCGAAATCAAGAAGGTGGTTTGCGCCGCCGTTTACCCCTGCCAAGGGCCCCCTCTCTCTATTTAACAATTTCGCCGCTGTTGGCTCGGCTTTTTTGAGGTACCTCCATTGGCTCTTCTGAATGAAAAAATTGTTAACATCTCAGCAACAACAATTCGTTGCTCTGTCAGTACTGAAAGTGGTAAGGTTGCCACATGGCTAGATGAACTTCTAGGCCATGTAGCATCAAGA
>JABFPN010002050.1:0-24457 GCA_022817305.1 Leptoteleia sp. ZL-2020
CCAAAAAAAAAAAAAAAAAAAAAAAAATATCAGCCCCGAGCGGTTTGCTGGAGAGGAACATCGAGCCGATCTGGAGAGGTCCCGGATGATCCGCCAGTGAGCCAACATGGCGTCGACCGATCTGTCTTCCGGTAAATAAAGGTCTCGTGTGACACGCGTTTCGCGCGGAACCTGGCACCGATGTTTACGCCGAACGTTTACGCGTAATCGGACACCGCCTTCGCACTCAAATTTAACACCGCTTCCCAATTTCCAAAATCAATTCCAACCGCTTGTTTAAGATGGGTGCTGCGAGACGTTTGCCTTTTTTTTTTTTAGTAGACAACATTTTGTCAAAACAATACCGCCCTTTATAATAAATGGTGCATCTTTCACAAGTATTATCCGCGATATTTTTTAATTCAGCGTCCAGGAATATTTTAATGACCGTTGCATGTTTAATATCTCGTGTTATTAACCTTTTTTTCCCCCGTTAGTTTTATGAGTTATAACCATTCCAGCAGTTTTTATTTAATTTGCAGTTACGACTGTATTGATTTGTAGCAGTGATGTGTGTAATTTCAGTAATCGCTCGTTAACGGTTTTTCACGTTTACTAAATTGTCCCGGTGATCACGGTTTTGGAAAATTTTGTAAGGTTGTTCTTTTTTTCTTTCTTTCTTTCGTTAGTTTCCGTTGGAATAAGCGAAGAAAAGAAGTGTTCGGGAGATTAATATTAATATTGTGAAAGTGAGATGTACCTGGAAAAATCGTAAATATTTTCTAGGCGATATAAACGTAGAGAAAACAATAGATTATGTTCAATAATATTACAAATTTCACTGTCTGACATTGCCATGAGAAAATGTTTATTTGAAAGTTTACAAACAACCAAGTTCACTTTTATCTCTTGTACGATTGTCTCGAGTTGGTTTATAGAATATAATTATTAGGAAAATTCCATATCAATTTTATCGGCACTTTTTAGCAGTTATTCAGCAATCAAAATACATTTAATTCGTACGAAAACAAAGATGTTACGTAAAACAAATTGTAATTAAACTTAAATTTGACTTTAAACCGCAGTAGTAGCAAAAACAATATTTTGATTAATATGTTTTACTTTGCAGTAAACAAAGTATAGTTATACTTTAAATATTTATATCATACTTATAATTAGACAGTTCATCCTTGGTACACTTCTTTCCCACAAGTACAAAATATTACGTAAAAGTATGACATTTTCCTACACATAATTATTTTGTTTGGAATAATAATTTTCAAGTATAAATTACGTTCGTTTTAAAAAAAAAAAGTCCACTATTCGTAAGCTGAATCCAGTTACTCCAGAACCAGAAGATTTCAGATGATATTTATCGATGTCCGGTTACAGAAGGAATAATTTCAAACTAACGTTAACGTGTCAATACAAAAATATACAGTTGTAATTCACAATAAATATATTGCTATCTTCTTGAATCCTTAATCACGTGAATTTCATTTAACACCAGTGAATAGTTTAAGTAATTAACATAACGTTGTATTCTTATCACACCGATATCAACTATCATGTATAAAAAATCATTCCCTTGTTATTATATTTGTCACTTTTTCCCATCAATTAGAATAGTATAGTTGAAATTGAAATTTCCTATTTATTCTTGATAATCAAATCTAACTAAATTTAATAAATTACAATCTTTCTAAAATTAAAAAAAAAAAAAACAGAATTTCTTTATTTTAACTAGAATAGTGACATTTTCGTTCTGTATTGCTGAGAATTTCATGACCATATATATCTCTTAAATTTGCCTATACTTATATATGTGCCATGTTGTCGATATGTTTACACATGTCCCATTTTTACTAGAGAATATATGAAATTAATTGGGCTAAATATATAATCTGTATATTACATCACGTATGTTATAACGCACAAAATCGAGCACATTTTTTCATTCAAATAATTGTACTTAATTACATACACTTAAGTCATTAAAATAAAATATTTACATTTGGATAATAATAGCGCAGTGCTTAATCAATGTAATTGAACCGAGTAAAATGAATCGGATTAAGTGTAAGATCACTTGACAGACAAGAGGGAAAATATTGTGCAAAGTTTTATTGCTATGGCAAATGGAACAAAAAGGGACCAAAAATGAACGAAGGATGGGGAACGTAAAGAAAATAACTATGACAGAAGTTTGTACATATTCGTGAAAGGAAACGGGTCTGGTGTATCTCGAGATCGAGAATATGATGAAAAATAATGAAACGTTGACTCATTTGAGAAATCGGGCCAAAGAATTGTAAACATATCTTTGTTTGTTTTTTTTTTTTTCTTTTCGTGTGGAAAAATTGTGATTCAAAGAGTGGCACAGTGACATATCAAACAGTAGATAAATTTAATTATACATAATTTGATAGTGTAAATTACGTGATAATATTATGATCTAAAGGAAAAATTTCTTTTCAAAATAAAACGTCATAAAAATGTGTACAATTGTAATAACCTCTTTTAAAATTTAGAAGAAATTTCAAAAATACAAATTAATTAACGATTATTACCACACGAAAAAAAAAGTATTCGCTTTGGTAGATAAATGAGTTTATCTAGCAATTTTTAATTAATTTAGTAAGAATTTATGTTATTTGCAGAAGGGCATACATATTAAATCAAATAAAACAAATACTTAAACGCTACATAAACTATGGCTGATTCAATCAAACGCCTATCTTATAGGGACTCAACATAACCTCATTATTTCAACGAAAACTACTTTGATTTCATTGTGTTGACAATTAGATAAATTTGTATGTTTGATTCAGCCATAAATTGTCTCACATATATTTGTTTGTCTATGATAATTACAATTTCTAATTGTTTGCCTACGATAATTACAATTTACTCGTGTCAATAATAGCCAAATAATATATCTAATTTAAATAGAAATTTAATAGTGCACTTCATAATTTTGTTCGTACATACAACGTCATGTAATAAATAATCGAACATAATATATGTAATAAATAACGGAAAGGAAAGAAAATATTTTGGAAAAGAAATAGTCGACGACGGTTAAAGTACTTAAAATGCAATCGAGCATTCTCCGAGCTATTAATTGGCTTTGCTAATTATGAAAGTAAAGGTACGATGATTAATTAGAGTAACAAATTAAATGCTCGCACAAGAAATATTCCAAATATGCATTAACGGAAATAGTTAAGTTGATAACGTTGCAAAAAAAATTGTTTATTTCAATAGTAACTTGTTTGAACGATACATCCTAATTATAATGATAACATTTTATTATTAATAATAGTACTACTAATGTACCTTACGTACACATTAAATATTAATAGAAAAACCTGAAAATTGCTGTGTATTATTTATAGAAAAGAAGTAACTAAACATTGAAAGAGAAATAAATTGATGAAATTTTAATATTCGCAAACAAATGTGCAATTCAAGTTTACACTCGACGTCGAAGAGTGTGACAATCTTCAATTTAAAGCGATTTAAAGAACAGTTTAAAGTCAACGATTATGGAAAAAAAAGATTCAACCGGTTTATTCTGTATTTTTAAAAATTGTTCGAATTCTTTTGCCTCGGCACACTGACAGGATGCGCGTTCCTCATATAATTAGACGCGTCTGCGAATAATAATAATAATAATAATAATAAATTCACGATTATTATCCGCCAAGTTCGCAGGGTCACGTCCTCTGCGGGGTTAAAGATATTCTTGCTCAATTAAAAGAGTCAGTTATGCTTAAATAATATTAACGCTTTTTTCGGTAAAAATAACAGTTTCGTATAAAGAAATAAAAAATTCATACATGGATGTTTTTTCTTAATTCATATATGATCGATATATGGCAATAATTGATATAATCTTCTAGCCATATATGCATTGAATTATTTCCTTACATAAAAATCAATTATTGCCATATATCAAACATATACGGCCATATATGGATTAAGGAAAAACATATGTCCAATTAGGAATTCTTTATTTCCTTATATGAAATTGTTAAAACATACGTGGACCATATGTGAACTATATATGTTTCATTTTTATTAGGGTAAAATAAAAAAGAATTATAAAGTGGAAAGAATTTAAATAAACCCTTAATAAAAATAATAACAAATAAATAATTGGATAAAGAAAGCAGCGTTTAAAGAAAGCGGTAAACAAATTATAATAATAATAGTTATAAATGAATGAATAACTAGGCAAAGGAATGAATGAAAAATAAGGATAAAAATAATGGCCATTCTCGTGACACTTGAGTCCCTTTAAAGTTGCTCGGCATGCGCATCCACAATTGTTCCCCCGTCGCATGGTGTGTAATGCAAATTGCGAAAGCGGATACAATTCATTCCGAAGTAACGTGCAAATACTTTGTGAAACATTGGAAAGTTCACCTACAAAAACGGCACGGTTTGTCAAGTGTATCTAACGCGTGAGGTCATCCGAGGTCAAGATGCAAATTCTAGTCCACAACCTATGACTGAATCAACTAATTTTTCTAATTATCCCCCATTTGGATCGATTCCACTTGCTTCAGTAATGAATCATTTTTTGGCGAATAATTCAACCAATCAATCTAACAACTTCAATTAATTTCACATTTGTTAATTTAATATGAATATAACAAATATATATGTAAGATATGAAAATACATGCCCATACATTGTATTGAGAATATTTTGTTACTAATTGCCATTGTATTTTATAATAACTGGGAGATACGTTTGCATTTACACATGATGTCGCATTATAAACAAAAACATTAGAAAAAAAAATCATTATCAAGGAATCAGTCATATCCTTTACCACCACTCTACGCTATCACTACACTGAGAAAAAAAATGATAGAAAAAATCATTGTTTTTAACTGTGTTTCAGATGTATATCCGGCTTTCAGTAAAAATTAGTTTTTTAAAAGGAAAAATTTCTGTTTTACCTGTAAATGTAACATTAAAAACTAGTTTCTTTTCTTTTAAAAACAGTAATTTTTACTGAAACACGAATATATATGTGAAAGACAGTTAAAAACAGTCATATTTTGTCTTATTTTTCACAGTATAAAAAAAATATGAATCTTTGTCTAATTCTAGTGCATTATAAAGCATAATAACAACTACTAATAAATTTCTTGATGTAAATGGATTATAAACTTCTTAAGAAATAATAAGTGAAATTTAAATTGATATCGAAAATATTATGTATATTTGCAGGTTCAATACCAGCGTTCTATCGGGAAGTTTACGAAAAGATTTGTTCACCAACGAGCGGCAACGTCGAGAGAGAAGTTTTCAAATCATTGCTCGTTAAATCTCAACTCAACAGCTCCATTCTTAGTCAGGTTTGTCACACCAATGATTTTATAAATTGCTTCCCGTTAATTTCTAATCCATAAAAGCAATTTCACCTTTGAAAAAAAAGAAAAAAAATGAAGAAAAAAAGAAAAGAAACAATCCATAAAACACATTCAAAATGACTTTATTGCCCGTCGAAGGTAAGGTCGACGTTTTTCGTGAACAATTTCTCGACGTTTTGTTCTAATTTTAAATAGCTATAATTGGTTCGATCATCTTGGCTAGGTCAGGCTATTTTTTTACGGCCGTGCAATATCTTGTATGAAAATCCTTAACTTCACCCGTCGACCTTACAAGAATTCTAACTAAAATACATTAATTATGATATTTATCTAAAACGTAAAAATATTAACCTATGCAATTATTAACTAACAATATTCCTGTAATATTATATATATAATTGAAGAAATTAAATAATGTCAATAAAAATGAGGATAGTAATGAGAAAGTTTCACGAAATTCTGGGGTTGATTTTAGAGTTGCAAAGATATTTTAGAAAATATTTTGGAGACATTGCAAGATTTTTAAAGAACATGAAGAATTTAACAGAGTTAATTGAAATTTGAACAAATTTTCAATTACTCTTTGTCTTTATAATTTAATGCGGATTATATATGTAATGGATAGAAATAATTTGTGCTCTTTTTTTCCAAGTCATTTGATGGGAACGCAAAATTATGAAATATCGATGAAGTTAAAAAAAAAAGTATAATTCACTGTACATTTGCTATCATAAAATGAATGCGGAACAAGAGCAATTCAGGACAAGTCGATGGTATTCTTAAGTATGCAATGCGTTGCATGGTCAAGTAGTAAGAAAAGATTTCGACGTGAAGGAATGAGCTACGAATTCGCCAATAGCGACGAAGAAAAAAAGGAAAAGATTGTTTCTAATATAGCGTCTACACTCTAACAAATGACTACAATGTTCTATTTGATTCAAATAGAATCCAGTTCCCTCAAATAGGAATCTCTTTCAATCAAATAGAAATGTTATGAAATATAGTAGCAAACGCTAATAACTTTCCCTCCACTGTAAAAAGTTCATCAGAAATTTGCTATCGATGAAAGTGATTCTATTCGGACGAAGAAGATTATTTTCAATTTCAATAGTATTCTATTTCAAATAATCCAATTCTTTTGCTTTCAAAGTGACATTTTTAGGAGCGTCGATGAAAACTTAAAAAAATAACGGAATAATTTACACTCAGAAAAAAAAATATACTTGCGTTAAGAAACCTGTACAAAGAAAATGTTCTTATTAAAAATAACAGAAAATCTATTAAAAATAAGAATATTCAGTTATCGTCTGTTGAATATTCTTAAACTAAAACTATTTTATTCTTTTCTCTAAAACAAATCCATTTAATATAAATGGAAATAATTCTTTATATAAATATATGTTTTCTAAGAATAATTTATTCTTATTATAAATAGAATTTCACTTTGTCCATATAATCAATGGAAATCCTATTTAATATAAGAATATTCCATTACTCTTCAATAAACATTTTTGTGAGTGTAGTTTTATTTTCACTTTGCGTGACTTTAAAAACAACTCCAGTATGATAAACAAACGTTTCGATGTATAGAAATTGAGCACCCAAATATCTAAGGCTTTCTTTCGAAAGACCTCACTTGTTCTTCCTTTCACTTTTCAATCTTCCGTATTTCGCGTAGCCAAGGTTTCCAGCAAACGGACTCGCGCGTACTTTTGTCGAGGGAAACGCGCGCTTGTTTCTGCGGATTTAACATTATCTCGACACCTGAGATTAATCTCGAAACGAAGTCAACGTTTTGCGACGAGATTTCACTACAGCGGGTCAGTCCCTCGTGACAATTCCATTAGCGTGAGACGAAATCCAGAGAAACGTGCGCTATCTCGCTCTTTCGCTCGCTCGCTCGCTCACTCGCCGACAGCGATACGCACATTTCGCACTTTATTGGAGCCTGTCTATCGGCGACAGTCGACTTACGCCCCTGAATATATTACGCGTTAGCAATTGCGTAATTTTGCGCATTCGAGATAAACGACTAAATTGAAGAAAAGTATTAAACGTGGAAAAAAAGGGATAAGAACCAGTTTTGGACGCGAATTGTATTACGCGATTTAATTAATTTGATAACTTTCATAAAACTCAAAGTTGATCGTTAATTTTTAATGCGACTCTCGAATAAATTGAAATGTTTAACTTGAATCCTAGATCTTACAAAGATTAACAAAAATAAATTCAATTCTTTTCCTCTTACAGTGATGGAGAACATTAAATTGTTTATCCATCTGTTTACACATTCCAATCAATGAAACTTTTAAATCAAATATTAATATTCCCTGTATTTAATTAATATTATTCCTGGTAATGGTAAAATCTTTATTATTTAAAGCTTCTTACACTTTTCAATATAATCATTTGCTGATGTATTCAAACAGTAATAAGTTTAGAAAATATATGCTTTCAATCTGTAATTAGACTTACGAATGGTTGTTAATTAGACATTATTATATACGATGTGGATAAAATTCAACGACGATCTTAGACATGTTATGTATCTTTAAAACATTAAGTTGTAATCATTGTGAAAAAATATTCAATTGCGCTGAACTAAAAGTTATATTGAAAACTGTAATATATGTATATATACTCTCTGCAAAATATCATTTATGGTATTTATATTATTAGCATACTATTAAAAAAAAACTTTATATACGATATATTGAAAAATTTTCAAAATTTAATCAGACCAATTTATCGAATGTATTGCAATTTTACCCAAAGGGGAAATTGATTTGCCTTATTATAATTATTAGCAAATTATAATGATAACTAGCATATCAATTACATACGTAATATGAAATGTCATAAAGCTTTATAAACTGGTGGTTTGATAATATCAGTGCATTATTTGCAGATGATAAAGTGTTGGCACCATTGAACGTTTGATAAGAACGTACGAAGAAAAAAATATTCAGAACAGATATTAATTATGCTAAAAATAATCGTGATGAATAATTATATTGCATAATGAGAGTTTTTTTTTTATTTATACAACTGTCTTAATCCTTTTGAAAAATATATCTAAAAATTAATCTGAATCCAAAAAATTATTTAAACAAAAAATGGCAAACGAACAAAAAAGTTAAAGTTTAAAAAAGTAAACAATTACTCAATTAAAAAAATAATTATTAGCATAATTTAAATTTTGAATTTGTAGATTATAAGGGGATTTCAAAGAAAATCTTAAAAATGTTATTATTGAATAAAATTGTCAGAATTTTTCCAATTACTTTTCAGACATTTTTTTGTACGTTTCAGACCAACCATTTGAATCTTTGAATTCCTTTGTGAATTTTATCCATGTACACAATGCAACGTGTTGAGTTACACATTTGAATCCTTGTTATGTTCGTTCACTGATCCATACATGCGTTCTTCTCTCCTTGCTTTTGTCGTACATGGATCTCAAGCGCACTAACGCTGTTCATATCATAACAAGTTAATGTGAAAGTATTAGTGTCTGCGTACTAAGCTTTTAAATTTTCGATTGCTTCACCTTTACTAGGCAATAATAACAATGATAAATTATTATACAATTGTGTTTGATTTATGTTTAATGTTATTTGTTTTTGTTATATAAATTAACAATAAATATTATTCAGACAGTGATAACTTTTATGCTAACATTTTACTGCATTTCATTATTATTCTGATAGAGCATTGAACTCATGAAAAATAATAATTTATTTGATTCAATTTTTTTTTTATTATGCAAATGCAATTTGTTATTTCTATTAAAGAAGTTAATAGTTCTATAAAAGCTATTTTAATTTTTATTGCTCTTTAATGAAATGGAAACGGAATCATAAAAAAAAATAATGCAACCGATAACCTTACTTTAAACTAACATTATCTTCCAGTACAGCAAAGTAACTGACATAACTGTAATGAAGATAACGCCTATCACAGCAATGAAATTAAGCAATCTTCCAAACATGAGCGACCAATGTCACAAACACTTCACAATCAGTACCGTTACAGTCAATGCCAACAGAGAAATATTTTCTTGAGTCAAAACATGATGATTTGTGCCACAGAGAGTGCCTTTCTCTGTGAATATTTTATAACAAAACGTATCTGCTTGAAAAACATTTGCATAAAATTAAACCTAATATCTTCCCAATTTGTCAATATTTATCAGTGAACTGAAAAAGATACGTGATGAATATTTCATGTGAAAATATGCAAGTTTTTCATTAGCAAATACATTCAGAATTGATTAATAAAACATAAGATGTTTGTAATAATATTTAGATATATTTTTAAGAAGCTTTAAAGAATTATTATTTAATACTAATAGCTGCTCGTAGATGATAACTTGGAGTGCATGCAGATTCTGTACGCAGAATGCAATCTCAAACTCACAATTGTTATATTAATTATTGTATAATGAATAACTATGACTTAAACATATCATATAATTATGTATGTTTATAGTCAAATGTAAATTGAAGAAGAGTACCAGCAGTTACTTGTCAAATTAATAAACAATATTTATAGAAAATATATAACTAACGATTGGATTTCGTCTCATGTTCTAATTCCTCTTTTCTTTTTATTTCATTTTTCAATTAATTTTATTTTTTTAAAAGCTACATTGCGAGTTCCAATGTATAACAGATAAATTGTCTGGTTCACGCATCTCAATGAAGAAACGTTTACTACTTGACACCTCACTGTAGTAGCACGACCAATACGGATAGAATCTTCGAGTACGTATTACAAAGTTGGACACACTTAACTTTCGGTTACTAGCATATCGTTATATGCAGATGAGATTGAAACTTCTAGTCCCTGAAGTGTCGTTGACTTATGTTTCGAGTTTAATTTTTGTAGAATATCCTAAGAATATTTATTTGTATTTTAATATGCCAAAATATTGTTTTAGATATTATCAGAATTGTATTTAATGACATTTCGTTTATCGTTTTACCTTTACCTCTTGAGCATCTAGTTTTACCAAAAAAATTCTGTACAGAATATGTCTCCAGAATAAATTCTCTTGGAATTCTGTTATTTCCCGGAAGAGGCCAAGAATGTTATCAATAAATAAGACAATGATTGATCTATAGTTTTTCCGCATTAGAGTATTTTGCAAATGTCATTTCCGCAACGGGATGTTGCAGTTCAACTCTTACATTGTGAACAATTGTTCAATTATTTTATATATTTTATATCTAACGAATCTAAATCTTCATAATTTTACAAAAACCTGTAAATTTATACACTTGTTGCATTATAATATGTACATATTTTTAAATTAAATAATAAAACTTAAAATTGACGAAGGGAAAAACTCTTGTCTCATCAGAACTAATCATCAATTACAGTTTATATAGTCGTCGTGATGGGAAAACAAAAGCCCAGAACGTACACACGCGCATTCAATGGTATAAATATAATGTGTTGAGTGAATGTGTGTGCGAAGAGAGAGGTAAGAATTATGGAAGCCTCCGAGCAGTAGGACAGAACTTAGATATCCCGAGAATGCAGATACTTTCGTTCGTGATATAATATTACCTTGCAAATCGAATTATAATTGTAAATAAACGTATTATTCCACGCGGAGAAATTTATTAATGCGCTAACTGACATTCATCAATGAGCTGCACTGTTTGAAAAATTGAAATATCTAATGTGAATATTTGCATAGAAGACGCAAAACAAGAAAGATATTTAAGATTTTTGATTTTTATTCAACATAAATATTCAATTGCTTGACGATGATACATTCATGCATCAAAGTATATTTGATTATAAACTATAATCATCTGTAATTATTACATTTTTTGGATTGTTACTATCCTTACAAAAATTACTTTAAATTCATATGGAAAAGTTTTAATTAATAATAAAGTTCATGATGACTTTTTTTATAGATATGGGAACTGGTGAATAGTAAAACCGGGTACCTAACCCGAAGCGGTTTGTACAAAGGACTCGCATTGGTAGCTTACGCTCAGCAAGGAAAGCAGCCAAGCGACAAACTTCTAGAAAATGAATCTCAAGGTAATTAATGTTAATAATAATGACAAATACTTGAAAGTTTTATTCTTTCTTCATTCTTTGAGGATGATATTTTACCTCATTCCCTGTTTACAGAATTACCAGTGCCCACGCTGGGAGATCTAAACGAAGTAGTTTTACTTGCTCAGAGATTACATAGAAACTGCAATCCTTCTAAATTAAATCTTTCCTACACTGATATATGTAACTTGGATTCTATAGAAGTCAATTTAGTGCCGGAAAAGAAGGGTATATTTTTAAAACACGTAGAATATCAAATTACCAGTAAGGTAAGTTCTGCTATCAAATAATTCTGCTATCAAATAATGTGGCATTATTCTCTTCCTGTACTAATTAATTCTTATTTTATATAGAGATTCAATTCCATGGTATATAGGCGCTATAACGATTTCGTATCGTTACATGAGTTGCTTTTAGCAAGGTTTCCATACAGGCTTATCCCAAAGCTGCCACCAAAGAAGATAGTTGGAGGTATGAGATTTTAATTTTGGTCAAGCAATTGCATTTAAGGAATTATAATCGAGTGGTGCGGGGTAAGGGGCAAGCTTCTATCCTTGTTAAACAAATCTAGCTGGGATCCTACATAGGAAATTTGCACCGGAAATCAGCTAGTTTCCTAAGTAGGTTCCTAGGTAGTTAAAGGATCTTGCATAGTTTCAAGGGTCATAGTTCTAGGGTCCTAGGTCGGGATTTAGGATCAGAGATCAACTAGGCAGGACCTAGGAAACTAGCTGATTTCCGGTTCCAAATTCCTACGTAAGATCCTAGCTAGATTTTTTTAACAGGGATGCTCGCAATGTATTTTATGTTAGGTTTACAAGAAAGCTTTCTTAATTCCATAATAACATATTTAATTTGCAATGATACTCTTAAAATTAAATAATGAAATAAATTATTAGAAAAAAAAACTGAAATAATCAGGTATTTGTTTCAATTTTGAACTATTCTACAAAATTTTATCAAATTCTGTCATTATTTTGAATGTCGAGTGTAACTCCTTGAACAATTAGCTGCGTTCAAATTTGACCTTTAAATATTTTTATAGCGGACTCACAGTTTCTGGAGGAGAGAAGAAGATCTTTATTAAGGTTTTTAACTCTGATTGCCAGACATCCAGTTGTTAGTAAAGATCCAATTGTACAATTTTTTTTCACCTACACTGGAGAAGAAACTCAGCATAAAATTCGTGACGTCTTTCGAAGGGTTCCGGATGAATTTGCGACATCTGAATTATCTTGCAAAGCTAAAGAGTTGGTTGGTATCGGTTATAGTAAAATATAAATATTATAAAATAAATGTTTTAATATAAATTAATCTAAACATCTGAAAGAGTTGGATATAATAAATAAAAATTAAGAATGTAAATGTTATTTCAGGTACCACCGGAGACACTTACCGAATTTGCAAATAGTCGAGATCAGATACGAATGATTTTAGTGGGCGTTTCTCGATTAAAAAGTATCGCAGATGGTCTTGCTATCAGGTGCCACAGTTACAGTTTAGACATGGCTGAACTGGGAAATCAACTTAATAATTTAGCTTCAGAAACCCATGGTACGAGTACCTGGGTCACCGGAGGATCCACGTTATGGGAGGACATGAAAAAAGGATTTCACATCATATCTAAGTAAATTGTTTAATATATAAATATGAATCACTTATTTATTTCATTTACATTGAAAAAGGTTATTCAAGAATTTGAAATATTTTATTAAAAAAGTAATGTAATAATGTGAAAGCGAACAAAATTGCAACGTATAATTTAACAGAAGAATAGAATTTGTATAATAAACATCAATTTTGTTTGTTTGTTTGTTTTTTTTTTGTTACAAAATTGCAGATATATTTTTGTACAGTACAATATTAAGTTATTGGTCTGCATAAAACACGGTAACAATTTAAATAAATTGAATTTTATATTATCCAGGGAATTTAATTTATTATCGTCAAAAGCATTGGAACAAGCTGTCAGAGAAGAAACAACAGTGTGTGAGAAATTAAACCTTTTATTGGATATACTCATTGCTCATAGAGCTCTCTGCGAAAGACATGAAAGAGGAGTCAGCGTTGATCATCAAAGGGCATTATCCACCATGTTGACCCTGAAAAAGAAGCAAATGCAAGGAGTGATTCGTGGCACTGATGTACGAAATCAACAGTTAAATCAATTACACAATTTTCATTAACAATAATTATTTGTTCTTGTAACTTAAAAATTTGATATTTATTGTATACAGGCAGATACAGTAGAGTATTTGGAGAACAAGATGGTAGCACAGGAATCTGTAATAGCAAATGTAGAGTTAAGAAATTGTTTCTCTTTGCACTGCCTCCATATGGAAACCCAACTTGTCCACGCGCATTTGGAAATCCTCGCAACAGTTCTCCAGAATCTTGTCAGAGTACAAATTTGCAGTCATTCTGAGGTAATAAGTTGTATTTCAATTTCCATTCACTTTAATCCTAGCTCGACGTGTCAATATTTCATATGTTCGCCAACCTATTATATGTACAAAATCAAAACTAACTTTACTTTTAAAAGAATCATAATTTGAAATGAAAAGTTAATATATGTTTCTAGTAATTTTACATGTATATTTAATAATTAGGATTTATAATATCGATCAATATAAAAAGATTATTAAATACATTTAATAAACATTTAATGCAAACTTAATGGAAATTGATTGGTAAGTCATTGCAATTGTAATGTAATTAAACAAATTAAACTAATATCCATTGGTAATAACCCTTGTCAACTTTGTAAATTCATTTGATTGCAGTTGGCCGAGGTTTGGAAATTAATTGAGCCTACCATTACTAAGTGCTTGCCGGAAAAAACCCCCGGTACGAATGGAATCCCATAAGCTCACATTCCATGACATATGTTTAAAAATGAGATAACGTTATACTTTACTCGTAATTATAATGTTTACGCTCGAAGTATTTACCCTGTAACAAAAACTGTAAATATAATTTAAGTATATGTGAAATGGATCTTGAGAGCAGTTTGGAATATAAAAACTATTTAGCCGAAACTTGTGTATAAAACATTGATACAAACGAAGACTTGTTATTTATGATTACATAATTTCGCGATTACATAATATAGTTGATGGTAAAAGATTGTGCAATAGAGATGCGCTTACGCACAACGGAATGTAAAATTTGACATTCATTTCTCACAAGTACTTAAGCAATTTTGTACACACCGAGGAAAATGCAGTTAAATATGTTACTAACGAATCTAAGTTAGCTATTTTAATTAAAAAATTATTTTCTACGCGCTCTTTCCGTTTAATGAACAGCAATGAAAATGAAAATGAAAAAGTTTTAATAACTGTACATTTTCGTTATTGGTACCATTTTAGTATACTTAATTTCGACTGAGCAATTCCCTGTGAATGCAAACGTCAAAGTAGCTTCAAATGCAAAGAATTTAGTAGAAATATTAAAAATTGTCTTATAATAATTATTTTAGATGCCACACAATTGTACTAAATTTTTCTCAGTGTATAAGTTCCAATTGCCATTTTGTTGATGTCAAGTTTGTTGTAAATACTTGTCAAAATAAACAATATTGAACAGAAGTCAATTCAAAATTGTTTTATTACGAGAAACACCTATTTACAGATTGATCTAGATACACGAAGAGTTGTCGTAAATAAATAAAAGAAATCAACTACTCCTGTAATAATAATTGTATATTCACAAATACTGTATTTATAAAAGTTCGCTACAACAAATCCTGCGAATTAAGAAAACAAAAAGGATCGTTATACACATTATATACAAATCGGAGTCTTTTTCGATTGCTATATTTTACAATCTCGCTATCTTCGGTGTCTACGATCGTGATTTCGTTCGATAACGAGCACTGATTGGGGAGCACTTAAACCATGAAAATACTTACACTAAATCATCAATCAAGGTAATGAGTATTAATGTTCGCTTAAGAAAAAGAATTTAAATCAATAAATGTTCGTTATCGATTGACAGAGGATGTATGAAGAATAAATATGAATCTACACGTTTGTGGTCCTCTATGAGGTATCTTTGCCCATAAATTTAAAATCTGAGCTATCCTGTTCACTTAATTTTTGGTTTGTCTGTGCTGGACGCTCAGTTGATTCTCTTTTACTAGTTGAATCTGTTGTTTTATCTATTCATTTCGGTTTTATTTGCACCTAAACAATACTCTTATGCTGTATACATTAAAAATGAAAATTACAATTTTAGTAGTTGAAAAAATTCGAAACTTCTATAAACTATTATATTTTCTTAAACAAAATTATTTTTAATTTAACCATCCAAGTGGAAACTTTTGAATTTTAAAAACATACTATTCTATGATATAGTAGCAGCCATCTGCAGCAAAATAAACCTAATAGATAACTAAATTACAGTCTAATTGACAGACTAATATTGATACAAACTGATAAATAAGTAAAAAAAGATAAAAAATAAAGTCGATACTAGCAGTCTAGTATCCGTTCAATACGGATAAACAAATGACACAGTGCTGAAGTGATACAAATACTGATATTGGCAACTTTAATATCAGTACTGATTAGTTCTGTACAAGTATGCAAATTTCCACTTAGGGTATGAACATTGAAGTGTATAATTGTTCGAATAATAAAAAATAAACCCACGTTTAAATTAAAATTCATTCAACTAATGGATTGAAATTGAGGATTCATCGTTTCATAATCGAAGCTTTATCATTCAATACAATCGCACTTATGTATAATTGATCTTTGATAGATGATCAATATTAAATATATATTGAATCTTTGATCTACCAAAATTTTACGTCGTTTCTGGATTACAATATCGCTCTTTTACCAATTTTTCATACGCGGTACATATATTGTATACACCCCGTTCGTTTCCTGTAATAAAATAAAAAGTTGACAGCGATGAAAAATTGAAAAAGGAAACCAGAAGCAGATCAGGCTAAATCGTATTTATGAAGTATATGTAGAGCTTAATTGGAATTACGATTTAAATTGTAAAAGTTATGTTTTCTGAAAATACGTCTTGGCAATTTGTAGTGAGATAGGTTTTGGAAAATACTTGGGCAGGTACGTTTCATCGCTGCTCTCTAAGTGAACTCTATCTACGAATTGTCTAATCATTATTATCCTATGGTTTTTTTTCTGCCATCTTGCTTGAACTCTTTCGTGTCACTGGCATAAATTATATCTAAAGAAATGTAATATCGGTGAGGCGCAATTTACATTAAATTCATTCGTCTAGAAAATACAGAAAGTAAGAATACAAAATAATGTTTGTTGATGAAAAGATGAAGTTTCTTATTTGATATGGATCCATGATACGGTGGCCGCAGATGTATAAAAACTCAATTTGTAATCACTTGGACAGAAAAGAGTCAAACGCATGATTTTATCATAGATCAGGTAACAGTGTCTTGTTGTTATTATCAGCGCAAGGCATCGAATATCTTTCATCTTTTTCTCTACTGCTACCTAATATTACCTTGTCCCGAAAATCAAGGCAAAAATAATGACTGATAAACTAACAATTTTGTGCTGAAGTACGATTATAATGACAAATTACAAAGAGTTACATTTCTGCACGCGTTTACTTATAAAGAATTGCGCACTAGTTTCATCTTTTTATGTATTATAGTAAATAAATGAATAAGAGTAGGTGTACGTGCTTCTTTAAACAGAGAAAAAAATACAATAAAAGGTATCTTTACGAGATTTAATAATAAGTTAATAACTTGATTCTTAATTTATTAATTAACTCACCAAAAAATAGAAATTCTTTTCTATAAATTTAAATGACCAAAAGAATCTGTAATTTCAACACTGATTTGATATTAAAAGTAATTTTATTTAACACATAACTACGTATTAGATTTTACGGCAAATAATACTTAATAAATACTAAATCGGAAACAAAAAAACATTCCTTTAAATTCGTTTTCAGAATAGTTTCTTTAGCAAGAACTATTAAAATGATGTATCTGTACTTATATCCTTGTATTATTCGTTTATCCATTTCGATTATACGAATTATAAACACTAGTTCGGAAACTAGTTATTGTCCTTGTTCATTTATAAGCCCGGTAAAGAACCATTTGTATGATCATTCGCTGTGTGTTAGATATGTGAGAGTTTTTAAAATATGAAAGTTCTTAAAATCTTGAAAATACTGCAGCATTTGAAGAAATACTTTTTCGTTGATAACACGAAGCCCGAAATTATTCTTATGAACTTTTGACGCTTTATAATTGTTCGCATGACTAAGCAAACTGTATGATATACCATTTAACATAATGAAATTATTATTACTAAATTATGTATTAATCCAAATTCTAGGCGATGCCTTTCACTTTGGGAAGACATTTTATCAACTTTTTTTGTTTCGTGTACAACTGATCATTTCTTACGCGCTAATCATTTTGTGTATTAAAGCGCATAAAGTTTGATTCAAAAGTTTTTGGTGTTTTTTTTTCCTCCTTTCATTATTTTACTTTTTCTTCATTACATTCAACTTCCACAATTTTCATATGCTCCCAATTTTTACAAAATATCCCAAATATTTGTCCAGTCTAACGTTTTATTATATTAAATATTTGTAATATTTATCTATTTTCAATACTGTCTTTTACCAATTCTTTATCTACAATGGTACAATTTTTTGCATAATTTCTTTTCTTCGTAATGAATTGTTATGTATAATTTTTAACAGAAATTGTAGCCTAAAATTCATGTATAAACTAAGAAATCCGTCTATTATTTTAATTGTTCCCTTTTTATGAGGACTTCTTGATCATTTTTTTCAATTAAAATATTTATATTTTAATAAAAATATTTCAATTTTTTAAGATAAAAGCTAAATATTTGTTCAAGATATTTAGAGTATTTTTATATATATAATGCAATAAATATTTCAAAATTAAAGTGATAAAACATTTTTTTTTCAAAATGACTAAAATTTGTTGATTTTATAACAATCATTTCACAATAAATAAATAAAAATATGAGTAGTTCGGTATCAATTAATCGGAACACTATATTACTTATTTAGATTAATAACTGTAAGTGAAATAATCTCATGAAGTTATACAAATTTCGGAAGTTGAATGTATTATTAAATGTAAATAAACGTAAGAATTTGGAAAAGAAAACAACAATACATTTTATAATTGTGATTACTACATTTCTAAAATCACAGAGAATCTTTCGTCTTTCTTATTTATTCAATATCATTCTTTCGCTATTCTTATTTTTATTCAATATATATTTCATTATAATATATATTTTGTTTTCGTTTACTTTTGACGCAAAATTAATATGTTCGTTATATCTAAAATTTATTTGTTACGTTAAAAAGACGTCGATAACACCGAATGCCAAAATATGCGTTTATTATCACTATTACTAATATTATTATTATTAATAATATAATTGGTATTAATTAGTATCGTTAGTTTTTTTGAAGTTTGACAAATTGATTATTTAATTGAAAAAAATTGAAAAGGGAAATTTGATCGATAGTTACAATCTATTCGATATGTAACTAACATAAATAATACTTCCTTGCTTATTACATCAAATACAGGTTCCAAATGACAGAACCATCAATGCTCAGTAAAAGAAATCTGTCCAAATCAAATTTAAAAACACAATATTTATTAGCAATTTTTATATTATAAAAATAATCTTCTAACATTCAATTAACCTTTAACTTTTTTTTCACCGTCTAATATCCTTATCACAGTGATGCCAGACAAATAAATTGGACAAGAAAACAGAACGAAATCCATTAATAAAGTCAATAACCTTTGAAACATTCTCTGTTAAACTTCGCATAAAGTGACTTTAACATAAACAACATGAAATTTATTTACAATGAACTAAATAAATTACAACTTGATCTGGCAAAGCTGTTTCAAGTTCGTTCCCCCACCCTTCTTTTTCTTTCTGTCATGTATACAAAATCAGTGACAACTGGTTTACAAAAAATCATGTTCTTTAACTAAATGGAATCGATATTATAATACTCGCATCGCTTTTCTTTAGCAACCAACAGTCTACTTAGT
Source organism: Leptoteleia sp. ZL-2020 (assembly GCA_022817305.1). Taxonomy (NCBI): domain Eukaryota; kingdom Metazoa; phylum Arthropoda; class Insecta; order Hymenoptera; family Scelionidae; genus Leptoteleia; species Leptoteleia sp. ZL-2020. The sequence goes on from JABFPN010002050.1 coordinate 19,531, forward strand.
ACAGTCTGTACAAAAATTACATTGTACATTGTCCTACTTCATCTGCAACGCCATCTACAACGAGTTTATCAGCTTCAATTTCAAGTGCGAACTTTATGGCTGTGCATACCTTGAAACCCAAAAAAGCACAATTATCGTGCAATGCTTTCAATGGTGTGATTGTGCAGTCTTGTATTAAATCTGAAGATTTCAGCCGTAGGCAGGGCGCTGCAAGCGGTGTTCGACTAGCGTCATCTACACGCTAAGTTAATAGTTGAGTCTTAAAGAACTTTGCGCGTTATTGAACGACAAATTTGGATTTCAATTAGAATATTCGCATGTAAAAGCGAAGTAAAAATGAAAACGATAAAGCGCCATTATTGCTGTGTGTGTGTTATCGAGAAATGAGATAAGGTGCAATTCTTTTAATTTATCCAGTTCAATAGCTGGCCTCGTGGCCCGCAAGTATGTACAAATCCGCGCCCTCTGTCTCTGTCAATGTCCCTGTGTGAACTAAATGACTTTCTAACATAACGACTCTGTAAATTAAAATAATCATTAATTAATTTATTTGCTAGTTATTTATTTGTTTTAAAAGTAAACTATGTTTTAATCTTCTTTGTTATAAAACTTTTATCAATTTAATTTTAGGTTTAATTTAATTCAAAGAAAGTTTGTTTTGTAAGTAAAAGAATATAAAGCATTAAGAATTATAAGCATTTTTCTGTATATTCGGGAATTTTAATTTTAAAATGTTTTAAAAAACATTTCAACTTTAATTCAGTTAAATGATTAAATTAATAAATTTAATCATCCACAACACTTACTTATCTGATCCTAATAATCTATAAGTTCTGCTCGGATCGCTAATCTCTTGGGTAACTTCTCCATTTTTAAAACTTCTGCCTTGCATGCCATGTTTATGAAAAGCTAAAACGCTATCTGGCAAACAAACTGTGAAAAATAAATATAATGATAAATGTTAAATTGTTAAATTAACCTATTTGCAATATTCAATACGATTTAATACTTACTAATTGACTCAATTTGGAAATTAAATTGTAATTCAGACAATTGTTTCTTACTGTTTCGTAATTTTCCCTGCAACGTTACTACTTTGACTAAATCTGAAAAACAAATTGAAATACGCGAATTAATTATTTAGAAAAAAAAGGAGAATTAAAGTCATGGAATATAGAGAAAACGCTTACTGTCGTAACAAACTAAAATTGCATCCTTTTCTAACTGCGTAACGTTAATGACTTGCAAATTTTCACGTTTTGGTATAACAGTTGCTGAAAAAATGAAATCATATTTTTAACATTAAAAAATACATACATAAATTTTTCTTATCGAAAAATAAGAATAATTCCATATCTTCCACGCGCGTAAAACATCAATTACTTTGTCAACTTCTAATTAATAATTTAAGTACATACATAAGAAATGATATTTTTTTTAACAGATTCCCTTTTATAAAAACATATGTTTTTGAATTTTTACGATCAAAATTGTACTAGAAATTTAAATAATCATAAAATATACATATAATTAATTACCAGAACCATCCATATCTTCCAGTTCGTCGCTATGGAACCAGCTTGCCCCAGAATTCATGCTTATTAAATCTAACTTTAATTTGTTTTGGTGATACGCCTGTTTTACTGATACACAAACCATTGGATACTCCATTTCCGGCGTAATAATCATCTCAAAAACATTCAAAGGCGACGGTAAAGTGCATTCGAAATGCTTCAATAACATAAACTTATTGAGTGGGTCGTACCATTGCATCAAAAATATACCAGCAGGCGTCGCTCCACAAAGATATTTATAACTATAATAAATAAATTATTATTAATTAATAATTTTATTTATTAATAATAATTATTAATTCTATTTAAAAATTACACTATTTTATCACGAGTTTATGTTTTGTCATTACACTTTCCTCCTCATTAAACGCAAGAGTCGTGATGAAGTAGTGTTCCTAAAAATATAAAAAAAGTAGAATAGAATTGAAATTATTTGCTTACCCATTGTACGGATTTCTTCCAACACAACACTTTGTGCAACCCTTTGTATCAGGCACTTTTGTTGTAAGTGCAAACTTTCTTGGTACCAATTTTTCTGGTATCTTATTCATATGTAGAGAAAATCTGTGTGTCTGTTTACTTTGCATCGCCAGTAAGTCATGTCTGTATAATTGAGGGGTTTTGCCTGAAACAGTTAATGTTAATGAAAGTCTGGAAAAAGACTTTAGTATGCGATGTAATAATAATTTCATTTTCTTATAATTTATATATATATATTTTTTAAAGAAACTACTCTACCGAACGTGCTCCAAGGGACCGTACGGTTTTTTGGCTATATCTTTTAAACGGCAAAAGAGCGACCTTTTTTTTAATTTTATTGTAATCGGCGTGAAAAGACGCATCGATTTCATGTATTTTAAACCCATCTTGGGGGGTTGGGGGAGGGGGGTAAGTGGGTACATAATTACCGAATTCTTTATAATGTACTCTTACAAAAGTGTACATTATAAGAATTCTTTATAATGCATGGAAAATAGTTTGGGTGAACCGTTGTGCCATCAGTGGATGAAATACTTTACTATGGTCTTAGTAGAACATCTCGCCTAATTTTAGGTAAACCGTTTACCCAAAATTTATGGAACCTAACTTTTGAGACAACGGCTCGCCTCGTTGGGTAAACGGTTTACCCAAAATTGGTAAGCGGCTGCACAAAACTTTTGTGAAGCGAGTTTACAACGATTTTGTGCAGCGGCTCTCCCTGTATGGTAAACGATTCACCCAAAATGTTTTCCGTGTGTACTTTTACAAAAGTGTACATTATAAGAACTCTTTATAATGTACTCTTATAAAAGTGTATATTTTAAGAATTCTTTATAATATACCCTTATAAGTGTATTTATTATATAAGTGTATATATATATAATATACCCTTATAAGAATTTTTTATAATAAACTCTTATAAGATTTTTAAAAACTAACAAAACTAACCAAGAAACTCTTATAAGAATCTTCTTTCTTATAAGAGTTTCTTATATCAAACTCAAAAACACCACGCACAGTGTATATATATATATATATAATTCTCAATAAAATGCTTCGATTATACGGAGTATCACAATTAAAAAATTACCTGACAGTGACATTAAAACGTCCTTTATAACGTACATCCAAATAGTTCGTCTTGGATACAACTGATCTATTGCCGTTTCATGTAATTCGTTAAGATTTAAATTATAAATCCCTTCCTCTGCGGCTATTAATAAATGTTGGTCTCTGGTGTCCGGGTGTATCCAGCTTGCAGTACAATGAATGACTAATGGACAACCATTAAATACCTGTAATAAATGCAATTTTTGTATTTCTATAAAAACGTTTATTAATAATTAATAAATTACTATAGAATATTTTGTTATTAGGATTTTCGATTTTAATCCATTTTAATTCAACATATTATGTCAAACATATAATATATGTACTTATATAAATTCATCTCCTTAAAACTTTTATATTTTTATTTTAATAAATATCATAGAATAATGTATTTAAAGGTAAAACAATTGACCTTCGAAAAGCAAGCTCCCATATGAACTTTTGGTGTAGGGGGTAAGCCATTGCTAACAGGCCTAGGTGGTGTGTGTCTTTTTCTGTCCCTTCGTCTAGGCGGCACGGGGGGTGTATCTGATAATAAATCTGGTCCGATCCCATCTTCCTCTCCATTTCCAGTTACATCATTATCTTCTGAAAAGCAAACCAATCGTTGCTATTAATAACTTAACTCACAATCGTGGTTCTACAACAGACACACACTTCAAAGAAATGCAATACATGAAATAAACAGAATTAGTACAATATCAATTGGACATGACAAATATATTGATTAACGAAGCTTGCGGACCACTTTAGGTCTTAATACGCATCTTAAAATAACAAAATTTGATTCGCTATTTTTTTTCTTTTTAACACAACATGCACAATATTGTTGATCCTTGGCCTACCATTTGACTGTGCAGCTCGATCTTTCTGACCACTATCTGAAAGTGATCGCTGATGCTGTCCATTTACTGAAGATAAGGACAAAGAGCCACTTGATGTACTAAACAATCTGTCGTAGTAGTCACAGCGTTTAGGACTCGCTTCCGAATCTACATTTCAATCAATCTACATTTCGTATACAGTGTACTTCTAAGAGCTCATATTTACAGTTGAAATAATTGTTATTACTTGTTTTAATTAAAGTTATTCAATATTTGAATTTTATACGTTCATTACATTCTTTTATATTAAATCTAATTTCTTTATTAATGCATTTCTTTGCCGGTGCAATGACTATTAATCATAAAAAATTTATCAATGTAGTCTATTAATAATTAAAACAATTTAAGGTGCTGTCCAAAATCTGCACATCGACGGGCACTCTAATTCACATAACATAAAATATAAATGAAATAAATGTTTATTACACAACGTGTATTTACATTTTTATTATTATTATTTTTTTTATTACATCTTTCTTTATTTATTTATTTATATATATAAATTTATTAAAATATATATATTATAGCTAGACCGGCAAACGTTGTTTTGCCATTTTTTTTATTTAGGTCTATGAAAAATACATAGTAACCGATTCTCAGACCTACTGAATATGCATATAAAATTTGGTAAAAACCGCGCATGAAAAATTTTTTATATAGGTTACCATATATGTAGGCATATATGCAGGCATATATGTCACATTTCCGGCATATATGTAGGCATATATGCAGGCATATATGTTCACTGCATGTCATATATGTCACATATATGCGAACATATATGCCACATATATGCGAACATATTTGTCACATATATGTTACCTTATTATGCATCTATAAAAATAAAGGCAATAAATATATGTTAAAGAATATTCCTTA
>JABFPN010002051.1:0-24457 GCA_022817305.1 Leptoteleia sp. ZL-2020
CTTTTTTTTTTTTTTTTTTTTTTTTGTTTTTCTTTTCATTTAATCTTTTCTTATGTGTGGCTTTTTTTCATTTTTGCCTGGTTTTCGGTGATTGTACATTTTGCAGCTGGGTGGAGACAAATAACACAAAAACTGAAATCAACTTTGGATGTTATGAAGGAAAATATAATAAATGATCAATTGACAAATCCCTCAAACGAAGGTGGGTCTTTTTAACGCGGATTTTTGTAAAAGTTAATCAATCATTTCTGTTCACAATTGTGGAAGAGACCCACTGCCGTGTATCATTCAAATATAATCTTTACTCTCTATATATCTCTAAGGGACATGTGCAGTAGCGTTTACGTTCAAAAATATGAGCGACATAACCTTAGACTATCGAGAAGAAACAAATCACTACTTAAACTCCAAAAAAACTGCATTTACTTAGATATTTGAAATTGAAATTAACGTGTCAATGTGGATTTTCGTGTAATAAACTTTTGGCTGTCGCTATGAATTAACTAAATATTTTATAGGTGCAGACGCGACGGATAATATTGGCTTGCCGGCGAAAATGGTCAACGTTAGTGAATTACTGGATCAATTAAGAAACGACAAGTATAAAGGGGTAAGTTTGATATCAGTGAATTACTTGTAACGGAAGGTGCAAGAAAAAAAATACAAGTTTCATAATTAAATAAATTCAAGTTTCATTAAATAAATGTTGATTGACATATTTTACTATAATTTTATGAGACTGAAATATTTTGATTTGAAAAACGTTTCATTCTTCAGTTCTATTAAAATTTTATATTAATTTATTTTGCAAAATTAAAATTTTGTCTTTCCTATTTTTTTCAGAATCTTGCCCCTCCAACACCATTGACAGGTCTTAAATACTTAAAAAGCAAAGAAGTTTGTAATATAACTCCTGTATCCAGTGCAACGCAAAACGTTATCCAGTTACAAAATTTAATTGGTTGCCAAGCACTACCTTCAGACAGTTTGCAAGAATTTTTCAATAATTGTAGCGCACATATAAAAACTCAATTCGAGGCAAAAGTTAAGGAATGTAGTGATCTCTTTTACTCAAAGTATACTCAAAACATCGACGAGGCCGATGCTTCAAAATTAGATTTTGGCAAAAAGCGATTGTGTATGGGCCAGTCATTATTTTACAAATTACTTGAGATGTTATTAAACGAAGAAAAGAGGAAAAAGCCAAACAGTGATATATCAGTTAGTATTTTCTATAACTTACATTTCGTTAATGTTGAACTGTTAATTTGACATATCTTATATTAAGTACATTAATAACAGTCAATAAATTACTAAATTATTATTTATCCCTTCGTGGGTATCTCCATAAGCGTCGTTCTCACATTTTTTTTTATTTTACAATTCTCATTGTCTAAGTTAATAAATGTAGATTTGATACTTTATAACTTTTCTCTTTATAGTTTTAATATTATTTTAAACATTTTCACTTTATAAAAAACTTGATTTTTGAATTATTATTATAATAAGTTATGAATTATATAATTCAAATAATTTTGTTTATAAATGAAATAATAGTTTTAAATAAAAACAAGTTATTTTTATATCATAAACTATTAATTAAGATTATAAACTACTGATTTTTTTTTATTTCAGGAGTTATTGTCTAATAGTGTATTTATTCAGTGTCTATTTGCCTGTTGTTTGGAAATAGTTATGTACTCTTATCAAAATGAAGATAAGAAATTTCCATGGGTATTAAACGCATTAAATCTTGAGGCCTACAATTTTTATAAAGTTATAGAATTAATCGTGAGAGTCGCATATGAAAAACTGTCACGTGACACCGTTAAATATTTGAATCAAGTAGAAGAACGCATTCTGGAGTCAATGGCTTGGCAAAGAGATAGTCCTCTCTGGCTTGCTATTGAAAATATGAAAGATAGTGTTCCTAGTTGCGAGGAAGTTTCTTTGCCTGGCTCTTTGGAATCGCTGGATCCTAATACACCTGGGCAACCAGCTTTACGTAAAATTGCTTTAGATCGTGGTGTACATCATGATGTGCAACAGAGCCCAGTTTCTTCTGCTTCGGATAGGTATACATCAACATTATATTTTCATTGTTGTACTCCTAATAAATAAGAATATTTTCCAATATCGTTTGAAAACAAGTTAGTAGCAAAAGCATCGATTCACGTCACAATCAGAAAATAGACAATTTCCATTTTATTTTAATAAAAAAAAAGAAATCTTCAAACTAATATAATTAAAATTATTATTATTTTAGATTTCAATCTCCTATAAACGCCCAAGGTATGGCAAAGAAACGTCTGTTTCCCGACAGCAAAGTAAATACCGGGACTAACCAGAGTGTATTAAAAACTACGCACAGTCTTCTTTCAACGAAACAGACCCAGGGCAACAATCAATCGCCTGACGCAAACAAAAACCGTTCTACAGAGGCAACCACTTCAATAGCCAATACATCGCCAGGTACACCTATGAATACATCGAAGGATCCGGCAAATTCTATACTTGTAAAACCAAAGAGGACTGGCTCAGTTGCTCTATTCTTTCGCAAATTTTATAATTTAGCATTCGTACGTATGCGTGAACTTTACCGTTCATTGGACATCGGTGACCCAGATCTAGAGAAAATGATCTGGACAATTTTCGAGTATACAATTAAAGAACAAACCACATTGATGAAGGATCGACATCTTGATCAGTTGCTTATGTGCGCGGTTTATGTGGTGTGCAAGCTTGCCAAGATGGAACGTAGCACTTTCACCGAGATCATGCGATGTTACAGATTTCAACCGCAGGCTGACTCGCAAATCTATCGTTCGGTTTTAATTAAAAGAATCGAACTAAATGACGAAAGGCAAAATGAGCAGAATGACGACAGTAGAGAGAGCGCGGAAAGAGAAAACATGCCAATGACGCCGAACAATATGGCAGGCACGTCGCACAGTTTTGACACCGAAGTGAGGGGTGATTTGATCAAGTTTTACAATACAATTTATGTTCCGGATGTCAAAGAATTTGCGACAAAATTGATGGCCAGGGGCAATGCTATGAGTTTGACATTGAGCCCATTGCCTAAAGCTAAATCGTGCACCGGTTCACCTGTCAGAAGGGTAACTGACAGTCTTCGAACCCGAACGCTGGATCCAGGTGCGATTGTAGCTTCACCGGCTCCCAAATTTGTTTACTGTTTTAGTAGAAGTCCAGCAAAGGTAAAGCAATTGTTAATCATTTAATTTTTTTATAAATAAAAATTTTTGCGCTCGAAACTTTGTATTCTTTGAATCAGGGTAATCTCTCCTGTCAAAGATAGATAGAATTTATCTATCGGTCAAAATTAAACTTTAATTAATTTAATGCATTTTTTATTGCAGGATTTAGAGGCTATTAACAATATGATGATATCTGTCAACGCACGAAAATCTGTCGGTAAACGTTTGTTACCGGACGATACAGATGTTGAAATGACAGAAGCGGCGCAGTCACCGAATAAGAAATCCACTGCGTTTGTTGCAAGAAAATTAGAAAACATAATTGGCGAACGTAGAACGCAAAATCAATAATAAGGTGATGAAAAAAACATCCTAGATGATGAAGTATAAAAAGACTCAGAACAGTAATATAACTTCTTCGAATACGGGAGCTCACAATTATCAATTACTGCAGTTTTATAAATAACAAAAGAATCATTACTGGAAGAATCTCCAGACGAACAATTAAAAAGTTTTTACATTGTATTTAAGGTTATGAATAATTTAAAAATGTTCAGTTATAGTTAATTAGGCTATAATTTTATTTCTTTTTATTTTAAGTTTCCCCAAGCAGAAAAAAAGAGAAAAAGAAAGAAGAAACAGCCTCGCAATTTTCAATCCATCCCAATGCAATATTTTTATTAATATTAAGAGTACGTGTAACGAGTACACTTTATAAAAATATAATTATTTTTATGTTAAGAACATTTTTTTGTTTCGTTTTAAATACTTGAACTTTAACTGAACTTTTCTTTTATTTTTAGCGACAGTTAAGTACGTGCTAATAATGATATAATTTAGTCTTATAACATTTTATATTTGAAGAAATTACAATTAAAAGTTTAAGAAAAGTGTACTTAGATTACACTTAACTCTTAAAGTGATAAATATATAATTATTGAAATTTGTAAAAAATATTTAGGATATACAAAGATGTATATTTATAAAAACAAGTATATATAAATATGTATATGTTCATAATACAGAGACACGTAGAACAATTCAAACTTCAGAAGGATGGTATAATCAGTATGTTTTTTTTTATTATTAATTTTCATTTTTAAGTGAATCATTAAAAATAATTTTTTTTGTGCTTATCACTTTTCTGTGAGACTGTCCGTTCTTTGAATTATCAATTTCAATGAATTTATACTGAATGTAGTATTCAGGTGGTTAATGAATTTTGCAAATTTCATGAAATAATTCCATGTCGAATTACAAGTTATCAAAGATCCTTTGACGATTAAGTTTGACACTAACAAGTTTAGCGTTAAAGACTTTATATCAACTTTTACGTATTTTCAGTTATCTTATTTCACACAAAATTTTATATAAACATTTTTAAAGTCAATTTTGAGTGATGTTAGTTGTTGTATATATTATGCGTAAAAATTAGACTATTAAATACAATTATATATATAATAACGATTTGTTGCGTCTACGATTATATGTAATCATTTTCAAAATAAATCTATTTAACGGAAGTTTATTTATTTATTTAATTTTTTTTTTTTGCAAAACATTTAATACTCATTTAAAATTGTACTTTGCGGTGAAATTTTGTGTAACTGGAGATACCAAAAAAAAAATATATATATATATATACACATATATATATATATATTTTTTATTTTTCTCTCTAACAAATATTGTAATAATTATCGATTAACTTAACTAATAATTTTGCTAGATATTTTTTTTCTCACTCTTATGAAGAATATAGAATTTGATTTTTTTTAAAAAAATTGTACATTAATGTTTGGCTTTTAATCAATTAAATTCATGAAATTATCTTCATACGACCATTTCATAGATTACGCCCCGTTAATAATGAGATAAAAAATAAAAGGCCATTCAAGTATTACTTTGCAGTATAATATTTATGGGTTTACAGTAAATTTTTTATCGATTACGTTGTAAATTTCATTTACATAACAGGACTTGATGTTATTATTATCTCTCGAAATTAATCATGCGAATGAAGCAGCCAGTAAATTTCTTTACGTCATTATTTCCATTAAAAATTTGTTTTGCTTTTTGACTGGGTAATAATATTTAATTAGATTCTAATGGCCAGAACAATATACATTTTGAATCATTTTCGCGTTCATACTAGAGAAAGAATATAATTAAAACAATTGATTTATTACAAAATACTGAATATTAGAGCATAGATTGACATTAGTTGATTTCAGTCTGTACAATAAAAATCGATATTATACCCAATTGTTTCAAATATTTACACTTTACATTGTATTAATTTTAATAGTTTTCTTATCAAAATATCACTTATATCGCGAATAATTTGATATTATACTCACTGATATTAATTCCAGGAAATCTCAATATTTGAATGTGCCTTTTACTGCTTTTGATTGGTATATAAGTGAGTTCTAAGAGTAATGCAACAGAAATGATTAAGCTTGTTGTTTGCTGATTTACGTTTTGGGTGATAATTAATTAATTAAAAAGAAGAATGAAAACATTGAAGGAAAACATTAATATGATTTAAATTATAATTATAGATTAAAAATTTCTGTGTTTTCGAAGAATCGTCCTCTGTTCAAATTGTCTTTCGTTATGCTGTGAAATCGGAAAGACGAAAGAAGAGAAACATTGCCACATATCTCGCCTTTTTGCAAAACTCGTAACAAATTACGTTTAAATCAATTAATTTGATCTCAAGACGGTTTCCTCTTCCTTATATACTTTTCATTCGTAATTATTTTTAATACCCTATTTTTCATTGAATACATTAAATTTTATAATTATTAAGCAAGGAAAGAGGTCAGCGGGAAATGTGGTGGATTCTACGTCGTTTCCTAATAATAGACAAATTAATGATATAATATTTAAAACAAATATTAACAATATGAAAAAATAAAATAATAACAACTCTAATAATAAGGAAGTAACAAAGGAAATATGTCATTCTTGTTTTTAAGAAGAGGACTCAGAGTTTTTTGAGTTCGTTGCGTGAATTAGTGATAAATATTATGTTTATGATTTGCGTGAATTGCTTTGAGGCGCGTGATAATTGTTATATTTGTAATTTCTGTAATTTTTATTATAGTAAATAAGATAGTAATATTATTAGTTTGTACATAACATTTTAATCGAGATAATAATGTAGAAATAAATAATGTGAGATAATATAATTGGTTATTGTATTTATTTAATTTTAACTCCGTGAAATGTTTAAAAAAATTATGTTAATAATATGTAATATGTGTATGATAAAAAAGGCATTTTTTATAATCTAGTTTATAACAAATTTTATTTGTATTATTTTCATTTCGTGTATTTTTGACTATATGTGACTTTATGAATCTCTTAATTTTACGTCGAATAATATAATGTATCTTTTGATCGTGAGCAATAATTTATTCTATGAAGTTTATTATAAGGAAGCGTTTGCCTCAATCAAATTTTACAGTTAATTTAACGAAGATACCTTGGATGCATAGCTGTTGATTCCTTACCCTTGTATAACTTTAAAACAGACAAGCAAATGCTAATGATTCTTCAAAATAGGTTTTTTGAATGTGTGTACCGGATCATCGATCGTTTTCATTCAGCAAAACCAGTAACCTTCCACGAGTGACCTTTTCTACCTGGAACAATACTTAATTACCATTCGGCGATGATCAGTCGTCAGTCAAAAGTCGTAGGAATCGCTGTGAGCACGTTTCTTTCCTCAAGACAAATAATTTGAAAGGAATTGTAACTTACTTATTTTTCAATATGAAAATTTTGGTATTAATTATGGCGGTGGGGTTCACCGTAGCCACCCCAACGTTTCAGAGATCAAATTATGGGAATCATGGAAGTTACGTGTTTTTACCACAGCATAATCAGGGTCATTACGGACAGTATCAAGGTTTTCCGCGCCGCAACAATCCACAACAGTCGCAAGCACCTACCGTAGAAATTGAGCAAGTCACCGCGGAATGGGTTTGCAATAATTATGTAACAGGCGAAGTTGTAAGTAAAAATACAATTTTATTTATTCATTAATTCTAGTACAATTAAAGTTTGATCGGTTGAATGTATTTTAACTATCTATTATACGTCATACTTGCATTTATATTTTCCTCTGATTGATTTAATAACGTTGTTTGTTAGTTTTTATTTTTTTTTTACTCAAATTTATTGCGTCAAAACATTTTTTTATTGGAAAAAATATTACTTTTTTATCGCTTTACCTATTGAATAAGTAAATGTATATAATTCATATAATTATTCGAACATGCAATTGAAATAAAAATTTTATTCATATCTTGTAAAGTCATCACAATATTTTTGGCACGATAATTTTTCGATGTAAGAATTAATTAAATTACAGAAATTTTTTGGAGTGAGTGATGTAGTAAGAACTCAATTGTCATCAAGCGACGTGGAGCGGCTATTGAAACAAGGTGTACCAAATTCAAATGCTAATACGCATGTTAATGCGAATCAACAAAATGTTGGCCAAACAATTCCTCCAATAAATCCAACTAATCCATTTTTGCATCCACAACCACCCCCAAAAACAGGTGACTTATATTTTGAAGTAATTTGTTGAACTTATGTTAACTCGTTTTTTCCTCAAGCAACAAAATTAAAGTTATACTTAATATCTTACTTATTTTGTTTTTTTTATTATTTAACTAACTTGTAATACATTTTTAAATATTTAGAAGCACCAAATACAGATGGAACAGGACTCCTCGATGTTAGAATTGGAGAATAAGAGTGAGTCATTTGCAGCATTATTTTATAAACAGTAATACGCTTTATATTGTATAAGAGTGATATATGAATAAATATGTTTATTTTTTTTTATTGCACAAATTTTATCATTAAGCAATTTTTGATTTGCTTAATTATAATAACTAATGTATTGTATAAACAAGTTCAATTGCAAAATTTATTTCACAATATATTCACAGTGAAATTAATTAAAGTTATTAATATTAATAATTTTGATAATAAAAAATTACAATGAATTTTTTAATCAATAAATTAGTTGTCGAGTTGACATAAAAGGGCTAATCCCCTTTGTATCCAGTGGCTGACTGAAACATCCGTTTCAAGTAGAATAGACAAAATATAATTAGTAGAATGACCAGTTGTTTTCAGTGTGCCAAAACGAGCGGATGTTATGTACAAAGGGCATTCGTATCTTTTACCAATTGTTTTCTTTGAAAGTTCACACGGTTTAAACCATATCAAAGGCATTGCGTCCCATAAAATTTTTGGAATACTTTCAGCTAACATCATTTTTTTCAGGTCCCATCTTGCTCCTACTAAATATAAGCCATATGCGTATATTCCATCTTCTGGAGGAATATCAGGCTGATATTTATTTAAAACCTAATTAAAATAAAATATTTTAATATATTTAAAATGAATATTGCAATATAAATATTGTAAAACAGTAAACTGTTTACTAAGTAATTATCGTAAGCTAAAATACAATTATTAAGCCGCGAATAAATATATTTGTCGAGGGACTTGCTTCATATTCGAAATCTATTTTATCAATTGATATTCTATATTTCCTCGCGAAATTTTGCGTTGCTCCAGTTAGAAAACCATGTATAAATGAAAAACCAGAAATCCAGAAAGTTGCCGGTTTTCCCTCATTATACCACTTTTGAAAAAATTCCAATCTTTTTATAAAGTCTGCAATAAAGCTTGACAAAGGTTTAAGACTTGGATAAGCGCTTGCTTTTTCCCAGGATGGCGGAACTTTATTGTTCAACAAGTAATTCGACAATATCTAAAACAATTCGATCATATTCGATTATCTCATAATAAATAATTATTCAAAAATAATTTAATATTAAACGTGAATAATTGTACCTCTAAATCTGGTGTCATTACAATCAATCCTTTAACAGCTTTCTCTAAAAGTATTAAACTAGTTTTTATTTCATCTAATAAAGTATTAAAACGTTCCATTTCTTGGAGTAAAACAGTGTTCATGGATTCAGAATAAGAGACGGGATATTTAATTTGTACTAATTCTATGTCAAATAAGCCTGGCAGTTTGTTGTAAATATTGTCTTTAATTTTCAATAGCAATTCATCTTGTTTCGATGTGTCTCCAACTTGACCACTTCCTTGGATTTTTAACATTGCGTCAAAGAATTCTTTTGAAATATCTAAATCGCGACTAATTCCAGCATTCATGTGGAAACCAAATACTTCTGGTGGTTGGGTCAAAGGTATTGACATTATTTTATTCAAATAGTTTTCATAACCATATCTGAAATACATATGATTGTTATTTCTTTGTTTGACCTTTCTTTGATAAAACTATATGTTTATGTTGATGGTAGGTTTAAATATTAACATACTTTTTAGGTAAGGCATATTCTGGTCCCACATTCGAGAATGCATAATTCGAGTTAGTAATGACTTCTTTGTTGTAAAAGTTTTGAAGTATGGTAATTAGGCATCTGCGATCTCTGTCGTCTGTAACTCTACCACCATAATTACATTCTCCAGTTAAATATGTGATAGCTTTGAAGGGAACTTCTTCGTAATCATTTATAAAAATTTGAAGTTGTTGAACGGATATTTGAAAGTCAGATTCATTGAAACCTAAAAGTTAATGAATCATAATATTACTTATAAATTCTAAATATTTAAATTATTATATAATAAAATTAAATTTAGTTTAAACTAACCATATTTTATATTCCAGCCTTGTGGCCCATAATTTCTGCGTTCTTGAACAATTGCATGGAAAAAGCATAATCCGTACAATAATTTAGTAAACTCTTTTTCTTTTCCCGGACATCCAGAAAAGAATTCTGGATCCTTTACAGGCTCCGATGTGTACGTTCTAATTGTAATTATAACACGTTGTAAATGTTAATAGAAAGTTATTAAATTAATAAATAATTTATAATATTTGAAAAAATACTTCAATAAATTCTGCTTCAGACCGGTCGGTGGTTCGTTTGTCATTTTAACTCCATTTTGTAAAATAGTAATTGGAAATTTATCAGATGGATAACTAGTCAGCCAAAGTCGAAAATCAGTCGACGTATTTGAAGGATCAAAAAGTTCGTATATTTTTTCAAGCATTGGCATCCAAGAAACGGCCAGATGGCAGTTTTGAAGACAAACCCAACAACCTTCCATTTTTGCTCTTTCTATTAAAGCCTCTGCAATTGGTCCTTGGCCTTGACCAAGAGAAATGGAATAAAATTTATTTTGATAATTCATATTTTCCGCAAAACTGAATAAAGCACTCATTGGATCCGAGCCAGGAGACAAAACGAATACTAAAGGAATCATACTGTTAGAATCTTTAAAAGATTCAGCTAAATTAAATGATGGCGGTGTGATAAATTGAGTGCCCATTCCTCCCTCTACAAATTGCATCATCTGAAAAATATAAATTTGCACTTTTAACAAAATTCTATTTAATTATAATGAATATTTTTTGATGGTATAGTACTTAGTGTTGCTATACTTTAATATAAAAAATAAGGTAATTTTCAAAATGTTATATAATTACTTTGCTAATTATTTTATCTGGTCTTATCATTCTCATAATAATCAACTTCTGAAAATTTGTCAAGTTCTTTTCCCAAGGTTCGGGTATAGATAATTTTTGAGGTTCTACAGCGTCATAAAAATGTTTCCATTCGTTCAAATTTTGACTGAAACTTTGTACAAAACCCGAAAAGAAAGGCAAGTTCTCAGCACGAAATATTTCGTTCCACGATGTATCTGGTAACCAATCAGATGCTGGATTTTTAGGCGCACTCCCTATAGCTAATCCTCCAGTAATAAAGAAATTCAATTCTTCATAACTTAATTCTTTATTTGTCAATAAAATGGTACAGTACAGAACGAAGGAATACAGAATCTGTAAATAAAATTAATAATGATTGGAATTGACTTGCACCAAGGATAGATGTGCAATATTTAAAATAAATTGTGCGTTAATTATTATGATATATTAATTACTGAATGATACTTAAATAATTTTGTAAATTTGTTTCGAATTATTTCATTGTGAAAAATTTACCTTGTCTTTTTCAAACAGAGATCGGCAAACATTTCTATATAAATTATATGTAAATGTTTTCCGAAGAAAGTCTAATCTTCTTTGTAAGATTGTGCTTCTGTTCGCTTGTTCAATAGAAATGACATATAAATTTATGAACCAAGTTAAAGAAAACTGATACATCGGATCAATGTTTGGTAAATCTGTTAGGGTATAATAAAGTGCAGCGCTGTGTACAGCTATTGGCATGTAACTATGACGGAACGTTTCAATTCTAGCTTCTGTAGTTTTCGAAGCTTCTTGCTTTCTTATTATATCTGTTGATAGGACCTTTGAAGAATCTAAAATTTCAATAGCTTCTTCGTCATCTAGAATTGCATCTCCAGCAACTGCTAAGGTCTTTAAAATTTCGTCTTCGACGTTTTTCAGAGCCTTTTTATTAGCAGCTCCCTGAATAATAAGCTGCTCTCTTTCTTCTCGAAGATCAGGCCTCTCTTTTGCTACAACGATTCCTAACAGTTGATCCTCTAAACCGTCGATAGTCAGAGCAAAATTAATGAGAGTAACTTTATTAAAAATTTCTGGGAGGTAATGTGGATTACGTAATTTAGTCGTAATGTACAATTGAAATCTTAAATCGTATTCAATTGTCTTTTCTCCCAAAGTGATAAACCAAGTTTGACCGTCTTTGTATATGTTCTTCATTAAAATTGGATCTAAAGAAACATCTAACTCTTCCCCTACATTTTCAATGAGTACAGGTTTACCTATGCAATTTACAGAAATTATTAACATTCTATTTTGTAGACGGAAATGTTGTAAAGTTTCGTGAAAAAAAATATTCATGATAGGTTGCACAATATAGGTTATTCTGTGAGTAATCATAGCTTTTAAGATTAAAATATACAATTATATATTTTAATAATGCTTGGAAATCGTTTAACAACATTTTAATAACGCTTTACACGTTTAGAAATCAGTCTTAAAAACTAAAATTATTTACAGAATGGAATTTATGTTCATTAAGCATACCGTTTTCTATGCATTGCTCTAAAATATACATATAGTTTTTATCTGTCAATTTAACAACTTCTAGTGCCCTTGATTTTTCCAAACTTCGAATCCACCTATTTGCTTGACTTTGAGGATCTATAAAAAGACTCCACCTCTTTGTATTTTTCATTATAATTGCATTTTCAGTTGAAAACGTGTCAGTAGGCAAATTGTGGATGTTCCATGTATTAATTTCTATTTCAGAACCAAGTACTGTGATAAAGTTAAAGTCATCTGAAGTTGGAATATTCAAATTTTTAACGTAGTGTTTCCATTTATCGATATTGTCAAATCTATATTCTCTAGTGAACGGTGCTAAGTAAGCGATTACTGCACACGAAACCAGAATATCTCCCGGTAAAGATTCATAAGCCGAACGTAAATTTGAAGCCGTTGTAGTCCATCTGTCCTTTTCTCCTCCCAACCCATTTATGAGTTTTTCGGCGCGTGTCAATTTATTTTTACAATTATTGGCCTAAAATGAAGTTACATTGTTTATTATTTATTGTAAAAGACACAACGCATTCAGTATTTTATGTGTATCGTAAGTTTTAATCTACCAAATTTTCTAATTCAATTTTCTTTTCTAAGGTCACCACCAAAGTATTCTTTAAGACTTCCAATTTTTCATTTAGATCCTGCAATATTTTACGCTTCTCGGTTAATACAGCCATGATTTGTTGATAAGCGCTTTCCACAACCATCAGTTTTGTTTTCTTTGGAGCCACTTCTTTTGCAACTTTGTCATAGAGAACCATTGCACGGACCCATTTGCACAATCCCTTTGCAGCTTGTGATGCTTTAGCAACTACCTTTGGTACAAAATCTTTATGAGTTAAGTAGACAGTTTTTATTTCTTTTATGACATGTGGCGAGATATTGTCTTTATCGTATTCTCTTAAAGAATCCAAAAATTTCATGTCGCTTAAAATTCTTTGACTCGGAGTCCAATAATCCAATACTATTTTTCCAGTTCGTGGATCAGTGACTCGGTTCGGTGAAATAGACAGCATAACGCAAACGGCAGCCATCACTAGTTTAATACTTTCTGGTGGATTTTTCATTGATTTTACCAGAGTGATATCTGCAGGCTTTAGTATATTCAAGGCCGCTAAAATGTTAAAAATCATTGATCAACATATATAATTTTCAAAAAGAAGCAAAAAATTAATACTTTTTATAATCATGAAGTCTATTATTATATATAATAAGGTTTTATCAACTTGACAAGATCTGCGCTGTTTTATGATTATTTTCAGGAAAAGCCTTGCCTTGTCCTTTTTTTACCTCTATGAGATTTTGTGGATATATATTATACATAGAAATTGAAGAATGTAACAGTAACCTAATGCATCTTCAAGAATAGGAAGAGCTTTGGCCAAATCAGCTTCACATTCGGCTTTTAAAGCTCCAGCAATTTCGGCTTGCTTATTTGCTGCGTCTTCTTCTTTTCTAACCAACATAGTTGCTTGTTTGACCGTTTCATTTTCATATTCAATTTTTCTCATAGTTTCCGCTGCTTTGTTAGCGGATCTTTCTAGTTGAGGCCTTAATGCTGACAAGTTTTCCCTCAGTTTTGCTATTTGTTCAGCCGCATATTCTAACTTATCCAAACCATTCAAATATCGATCTCTGTTGAATTTTGTGAAAATTATATAATTTCTAATTTCAACGGAATATTTATATCACATACGCAGTGCAACATACCTAGCCAGTGTTAATTCTTCCTGTTTTTCACTCATCAAATCGCGAAACGTGCAAATTAAATCAAGAAATGCAGCAGTTGTTATATAAGTTTTTCTCGAAGTTGTTTCATAAAATCGAATACTGTTTTCCTTTGCACATATGTGGAAATATTTACACGCTATAATAGAATCTTTCTTTATTTTCTCAGTTACGTTGATATGTGTTGTAAAACGGACAGCAACTTGTTCCAAAGCATCTTCTGGCCACACTTCAAACCAATCAATCGTGCAACAGTTTACTAAATTTGGGTAATTACGTAATCTGTAAATTTTAGGCAAATTTAATTTTATTATTTTCATAATTAAACATTGTTTGTGAACATATATATAAATGCTAACGATGAAATTTTACTGACTTAAGATACTAAATTGCAGGCAAATAAAATAATAAAATTTTCTCCAAATATCTCATAAATGAATCTAAACAATTATTCTCTTTTTCTTTTATTTGATTAATTTTTGTCTCAAACAAATTATGTTTTGTACATAAAATGGGATATATTTGTTACCGTATTCTAAAAGATTCTCCAACTGGACTGAAGCATAGCATGAGATGCAGTTTTTCTTTACAGCGATTTACAAAATAAGCCAGTACTGCAAGAATTGATATGTCTAAATTACGCTGTCCTCCTTGAGCAGCTAATCGAGTCATTTCAATAATCTGTTGTTTTTCCTCAATATTGTATAAATTTGGAACTTCTCCACTCCTTAATAAACTATCGATATCTTCCAAGAAAACTTCATCTTTCACCTGTCCCTCAGTAAAAAGAAATACTAAATCTTTTCCTGTTCCTCCGGAATTAATTAATACTTTTTTAATATCTTCTCGCCATTCATTCAGTTCATACGCACTACCAATTTCTGGTTGAAATATACCATAATCTAATATATGAGCAGCTAGTCTTGTTAAAGACTGTCTCCCTGAACCACCAATACCAACCATTAATAAACTTCCAGAAGGAATCACTAAAACTCGACAGATTTTGGCTAAATGTATCAATGCATACCGAAACAAAACTATATCCATTTTCTTTTTATGTGCTAAATTATATTCCTCTAAATATAATTTTGCTACTTTTTCATATTCTTCAATAGACTTTATTTCTTCATACTTTCTGTCTTCCGCTAAGGCATCGGTATCCATGAAAGATCCAAATATCAAGCTTTGTAAACTTTCATGAGTTAGTTTATCTTCAAATTTAGATAGGTCACCAAAAATAAAGTCGAAAGGTTCTTTGAAAACATTTAAGGTGATTTCTTTTAATTGTTCGAACAGCCAATTCCGATCTTGATCATCAATCAGTCTATCACCGAAAACACGTCGAGTTTCATGAACCCATAATCTGATAAATGTAGATTTTGATTCGATTGAATCTTTTTTTATTAGTGAACATCCAGTTATTACTCTGGACAAATCTCTTAAATTAAATAAGTAATGTGACTTGATCGGTATGGGTCTGAGATCTCTAATAGCACTCGAGTAGATTTCAATAGTAGCATTTACTATTTTGTTAACAGTTGGAAGTACATCACTTGCGAATCCATTCCTTTTAAGCGACATCATAGCTAAATTTGTAAATATTCGCATGATGCTTTCAGTGGAAAAACTGCTAATACTAAACAAATTGAAATGTCGAAGAAATCGTTTGTATATAACTTGTCGACTTCCTCCGGGTGGTGCCATGGCACAAACAAACATGGTGTTCAGAACCTCTAACTTTTGAGGTTCTTTTAAATCGTACCAGTGCGAGTGATCAAACAATTGACGAAGTAATTCTATTGGTGGTTGAGCTCCGTAAATTTCCTTAACAGGCATGTTGACATCATCTATGAAAACAATGCAAACTTGACCTTCCATTGTACTAAACTGACCTCTGCGTTTTTGAAACAGTTTCGATAAAATTAATTCTTGAGTTTGCGCAGCTGTAATTTTTGTAGTAAAGGAAATAAAATTAGGTAAATAATACTTTTCGTCCAACTTATTCATCATTAAGTCTTGGATATAAAAACTTTTACCGGTACCACTCTCGCCATATAAAAGAAAACGCTTTCTAAATTTGATGTGCCGTAAAAACATGCTTTGATATTTTAATGTATCAATAGTAGGCACCACCATTTGACCAATACTTTGGGTTTCTATAATTTTTTCTGAGCGAACAATTTCGCCATAATATTTCCAAGCTCCTTTGCCTTTGAATGTATAAAAATTGTCATGTATTAAACCTTCACTAGGTAAGGAGATTATTTGTTCTAAAAATGTTTCAGGTACAGGAAAATCTGCATTTTCATTTTTCCAAATTTGACAATGATATTCATTAAACATGATACGGGATTCGTGATCAAGAGCTCCTCCTGCACCCCATGTTATTGAAATCATTGTTGCAGCTTGAATCCAGGAGAAAATGAAATCTTCATAATCTTCGGGAGATGCTTCGATAGCTTCATCTATATGCATTTTTATAATTTCTAACGTTGATACTACTTGGCTTATTTGTCCTGCATTAAGTGTTAGTCGACATTTTTTTCGAATGAATTCCAAGCATGGCTCCATTATCCAGTTCAACAATAATCGAAGTGTTTCCAAATTATCTACTTTCCAATTTGAATTCGTATCTTCTATCCAGGATTTTAAGAATGGGCGATATCCTAAAATTTGTGGTTCCAAATAAATCATGCCACATCTAGAAACGGTTGCTGGTGAAGCTTGAAGAACATCCATAGCTTCAAAAATCATAGACATTTCATTAGTCATTTGTATGACTTCACCCGACGTGAGACACAGCTTTTTATTATCATCCAATACTGTATTCAAATTTTCAATCCAAGCTGCATCTATTGGACCATCGAAAATTAACCATTTTCTGTCAGTTGTTTCTTCGGCACAAAATTTACGAAAAGCAACGGCACATACACCATCCTTCCATTCTGAAGAAACTGGATCAAATTGCCCATACAATTGGCCCATTGTTACAGCTTTGGGATTAAAAGTTGTAAATTTTGTAATAACTCCGATAGGAGAACCCCACTCTTTAAGCAAAGTCAGTGACTCGGCCAAAGTACGCAATACCGTTGTTTTGCCACCGAGCGGATCCCCCACTAACATAAAGCCATGACGAACTTTCATCATTTCATACGTTTGGATAATTTTTAAAGTGAAACCATCAACCATCTGTAGATTATGCTTCTTGACTATTACTTCCACAGCTTTTAACAATTCGCTGTAATCAGACGAAGGCAACGTAACTCCGGGAAATAAATCCGAAACAATTCCTTCAAATAGTGGAACATCATAGGCCAAAAATTTAGGAAGATTTACATCGATTATCGATCTTAGAAGTAGTATGGTTTCATCTTCATCCGGAAACTTAAATTTTAAGTTTTGAGCTGCTGTTAGTACGCTCTTGACAGCCCTCATTCCATAATCATAATGACGTTGGGTAGATAATTGTTCAGAGCATAATTTATAAGTTGTTACTATTTTTACAGATAATACTCGGGCAGTACTGAATCCAGAAGAATACAAGAAAATTTCACCAATCATTGCATAATCCGGTACCATCATAGCTACCGTGCGAAAAAGGACTTTCAAATTATCTGGCAGTTCACTACGACCAGCATATCCTGGATTCATGGTTATACAAATATATACGGCTGGATCGAGAGTCAATTCTGTTCCCTCAAAAATGAATTTCTTAAGCTTAGCTCGAACGGCTTGAACAATACATAAAATTTGCTGAGCAACTACAGATAGTACTTCTAATTCTATTCTATTGAATTCATCGAAACAAGCCCATGCTCCACAGGAAGCAAGACCTTTAAAGAACTTTCCCATGTTTTTGTAATCTAAATCCTCGGAACAGTTGAACACTACACACTGGACTGCTATAGCTCTAGCTAAATCTTTAGTTGTTTCCGTTTTACCCGTTCCAGCTGGACCTTCTGGTGCTCCATTCAGATGAAGAGAATAGGCGCCTATTAATGTTCTATAACATCTAATGGTTTTACATAATTATATTATATATATATATATATATATATATATATTAATAAAAATTAATTAACATTCAATATTTTAGAATATATCAATTTCAATAGTGTTTAAATACCTATCTGTTAATGGAGTTATAACTAATCTTGGACAGTTTCCTAAGTATTCGTAAGCGTACGATACTGTAGAATTTATTATTCTTACGAAAACATCGCCTTCCCAGTAATATCGCAACTGTGCCAGCCATTCGAAATCGTTATCGTGTACTACGTTTTTATCTATCAGCAATTTTACTACATCTTGTGCATGGACATCAATCGTAATTAGGGCATTTAGAGTGGTTCGATTCTGATTTGACATTTTTGCTGAAAAACGTATGTTTCTTTTATTAATAGAAAAATGTATTAAATGTTAATAATCAATGAATATTTATGATTTTACTTTTAACTAAATGAACCATGTTGAGAATTTGAGACTTTAATTTAGTATAATAATTTTGCAATTCAGATTTATGTATCCTCAAACAACTGTGAACTTCCATACTCCAGTAAATTTGAGATACACATAATATAACCATTCCTGGCCAGTTAAGAACCCACTGAACTCTTGGAGTTTGATCGTAATCATAGTAACTTTTCTGAATTTCACTTTTTACAGATTTAAGCATTTGATCTTCAACCTATATATATAATTATATAAAGTTATATATTAAAGAATTGCAATTGACAAGTATAATATTTCATTTGTACTTGAATAAGCCATTTTTCAACACATCCTCGAGCTTCAGAGGTAGAAATTAATTCAGTAAATAGTACTTCCTCTTTATCGTCACTATACATTGAAAATATCTCTAATTGGTTATTAAAACTGTAAAAGGAAGTCAATTAATATGCCTAATGGATTAATTTTTCAAAAATGAATCCTATCTTTGTCAAGTTAAGTTAATCATTAAAAAATGTAAATTAATTAAATTTTGGTTATTTTAAATTGTACCCAAGTTTAGCTATTCCTTCAAAACATTTCTTTAAATGAGGTTGAACACGTAAAGGATCTTTTGTTTCCGACAGAATGCTTAACATATCATCATTGCTGAGGAAGAAAAATCGTGGAAAAGCTAATCTCTTCTTCTCAAGATAATTTGAGACTCCATCATTTACTTTTTCCATTTTTTCATTTGAATCTTTCATCGTTTCACAAAGGCCAACCTATATTTAATATTAAATAAAGTACAAAAAATTTGCAATGTAGAATGAATAACATATACTTACTGAGCCAGCTATGTCTCTAACATTTGGATTTTTTGATACGTTAAACATAGTTTTCCTGAAAGTTGAATCAACCTCCGAAAATAAAATGCCCTCTTCAGGTAATTGAGCGACTATGTCTTTACTTGAAAAAATAGGTAACAAATACATCCACTGCATTTGAACCTAAGTAAACATAAAATCGTTCATATAAAATTATTATTTGCTTAATTAAATCTTAGTTTTTGATTAAACAAAAAGAAGACCAACTGATGTCCATTCTTTGATTGTATCTTGTATCCGAAGCAATTGTTCATAAAAAGTTTGAACTTTATCCTGAATTCGCTTGACGAAAGCAGAACCTCGCATAGCTTGTACTTTGACTATTTGTTCTTCCAGTAATGCCTGAGTATCATCAATTTGAGCCAATATATCAACATTGGAATCTTTATATGGCATTGTAACAAAGTTAACAGTGTCCCATTCGTGATATAATTTATAGTATAATTCTTTCAGCGCGTGTTCTTTTGAAGCACTTATGCTAATTATTTCAAAGCTATAGTAAATATAACCGAAATATTAGATTTTTCACGTTATTTTAAACAGTTCATTTAACTTATTACGAAGTTTATTTTTCGTTTTTTTTTAACTAATTATATATCTGACAAAATATGCAATAAATTTACTTTACAAAATCTGCCATCAAATCCATATTTATTATTTTTCTTAAAGTTGTTCCAGCATTTGGAGTCATATCAAAGCCGGCAATTTTGGACATCTCATCCCAATGATGTTGTAATAATGTAGGATTACAAAAGCAATGAACAAGAGGAATATACTCCTGTTTAAAACTTTGCGTTATAAAATAAACTATAAAAAAAATGGATAAAATATTATGTGTATTCTTGTAAATACCTTGAACCACTTTATTTGTTCCAACATTTGATGACACAATTTCATTGGTGCTGGTTGTTTGTAAGGATCTGGATCATCAACTGAACCTATGAAACTTCAAATATAAAAACATACAGACAATGAAAATTAATTTGAAGAGTTTTTTGGTAAAAAGTGTTGTTTTTAATATCATATTTTCTTTGGCCTATTTTATTATTTGAATCTCAATTAATATGTACTAAAGTAAACATAAAAATATTACGTGTATGGGTAACCAGTAGCGGTGTTTATTTTTATTTTCGACTTGTAAGTTTTTCCGATCTTTGAAAAATCCGTGAAAAAGTCTGTAGTTTTATTTTCGATATCTTTTGCATCCAAATACTCGAAAGGTCCATCTAACCAAACTCCGAAGTATCTTTGCCAAAGTTTGCACTTATACAGAAGTTCGTAAAATGGCATTAAAAATTCTTTTAATTCGTCGATCTTTGGGTATCCACTTTGTGTAAATTTCAATAATTTTTCTTCCTTATTAATCCATTCCACTTTGCTGTTCATTTCATTAAATTCTTTTACAAATTGACGCATTACTTTCAGGTAATTAAATAATTCAGAGGCATCTCCCATTGTGTACATTATTGTTAACCTTTAAAGTAACCAGATATTTCTAGTAAGTATTATATTTTATTTACGTTTTATTTCAACACTAGGCAATTAGGGAAACTAATATACACAAACGCTTGTGCAACTGCAGAATGTTTATTTCATTTATGGCGAATACAATACCTGGGAAACATATTTTCAATTTGATCATTTAACTTCGTCGTTTCAGTTTTTAATCTATCTTCTAAATCGAATTTTTTTTGTTCAAATTTCGCGCCATTTTTCTCAAAAACATCTTGGATCTTTGTTAACCAATTAACAGTGTTCATATTTAATTCTAAATGCTCTTCATTTAGCGTGATCATTTCCATTAACATAATTAACATCTGCAGAGATTCATATATTTTTTCCTTAAATTCGGCCATAAGCGTCGTTTTAGCGTATAGCATAGTTTCCCCTGAAAATATATTGGTTGGTAATTTACTTATTTTTTATTGCAATTATTTATAAATCTAACATGATATACCATATTCCATTAGTTCTTCGGTGTCGTTGGGAATTTCGTGTAAAGCTTGGTGTTCGAGAGCTTTAAAACTTTCACAAATATCGACGTTAAAGTCATAATGGTATTTGGTCATTTGCTGTACTACCAATTTTCTCAAATTATTCGTATGATTTTCCAAAGAGTCCTTGGCATTTTGTTGATTCAATTTGCCAATAGAAAAGTAAACATTTCGAGTCTAAGTATACAGAGAGAAATAAAGTTGGAACTTTTTTTGTTATAACCACAATTAAAAATTTGTTTGATTGTATATTCAATTAATTTTTTTATATATAAAATTTAATAACAATAGAGAAGCACTTGCCATGCCATATACGTCATGTAATATTGCATTATATTCCTGAATTTTACTTATTAAAATATCATGTTTTAAGTCATTATTTATACTACTAATGCGTGAATAAAAAAAGTCCATGTCATAAATGGTTTTGAACTTTTTTCGTAAATCTGTCACATAATTTTTTAAGGAATTAAATGCACTGTCCAATACTTTCTGCAAACTCAAACGAGAGATCGTTTGGTAATTATGTGGTAAGGCGTCGCAAACAAAATAACCTGGAACTTCTAATTGACGAGGTAATTTCAGATGAATAGCATCCGGGGAAATATTAATTATTTCATTTAGAAAACTGTAAAACATCTCGTAAATTTGAACTATTTCTGGACTTATTGTTAGATCTTTTCCCTGTAATTCGAGCTGAAATAATATTATTTAATGAACGATTCAATTATTTTGTTATATTTAATTTCGTTATGAATGTTAATTACTGAATGTATTAAGTAATTTGATATACACTTGATTTCCACACATTTGCTTTTCAGGCTCAGCGCACTGCGCAACTGCAATACATTTTGATCAGGTTTCAATAAATATATGGAAGAAAAAAAGCAAATACATATGTGGAGGTCGAGTGTACACAAAAATCTAATGAGTTATACATACTAGTAATTGAGGAAAATGCAATTCATTGCTTAAATCATTGATCATTTGATCTACGGTATTCATAATCAACTGAGCTATTTCAATCGCTATTGCTTTTGAAGCAACATTTAAAATCTTTTCTCTAGCGTTTGCCGGTATTCCATAGGAATCTCTTCTCACATACAATAGAAAGACAGTTTTTTCCATTTGCAAAAAATAACGACTCAGAGAAAATTTTACCTTTTGCATGTCTTTAAATACACTAGCTCCCAATCTATTAAGTTGTTATAATAAATTAAAATCATATATTATACTTTATAAACTGCTCTTATCTATTTTAAATTTGTTACCTTGATAATTGCAAGTAATCTGATGTACTGTAATTCTTAAAGTCACAAATCAATTTGGGTAAGAGCATACGCGATTTTAAAATTATTTGCATAACTGGTATATGTAAAGGAAATTTTCGTGATAATAATTTACGATTTTCTTCGTATTTCTTATAATTCTTTGTTCTTCCCAGAAATTTAAAATCAGGAATATCTCCAAAGGTCCATTCGCAGCCGCAGTCTTTTCTAAAAAGTGTTTTCATAGCAAACTCAAACATTATTTTACTGTACTTTAATCTAATCTTTTCCATATTCCCCTGGTGTATACTTTTGTATTTTTTTTTCAAATTCATGGGAATTAACATTTCAATGGCTTCTTCAGATCTCTAAAATTATTTAAGACTAAGAAAATATAAAATTTTATAGATAAAGATAAAATAACTAATATAGTTACTGCAGTTAATGGTGAAAAGTATTTAAAGTAGTTACTGGGGAAAGTGGGAAAGGTTTTATATTATTTTCCGTGATAGCTTTCATTTCGGCAATACATTGATGTTCAAGACGACGAATTTCACATTCGTATTTAGGTTTATATAAGTCATCATGCTTTTTTTGTTGCAATATTGTCTTTTTTGCAACTTCTTCAATTATTTTAACAAATATTTCTTCATTAGCCTTGATACAAAGACATTTTTAATATATTAAATTTTTTCAATTTTAAATTGATAAATAATAATTTTGTTAAAATAATATAAATAATTAGTATTTAATATACATATCTAGTCATATATATGAGTATATGAAGAAATTGTTACTTGTTTTTATTTTCGTTAAAAAGTGTTTATTAATTTTTCAATAACCTTATCTCGAGAATAGATAATTTTTTTGCCATTCCTTCTTAAAAGAGACGTTTCTTTATCATTTGTCATTTCATTTATTTGCGACATATTTACCAGCATAAAATTAATTATAGCCCATTAATTTGAGTTACTTTAATTGTTCTATTATATACAATATTTACTTGCTCCATGACACTTGTTCCAACATTTGACACTCGGTTGTCATAGATATATTTATTTAAATTAAACATGAGAAGTGTATGTAATTATGAAATGATTATCGAATTATTTCTATCAAAAATGCATAAAAATGAAATCAGTAAGGAAAAAAAAGGTTAGTAAAAATTATCTTTATTTATCATTTCGACAAGTCACGCTGACACGTACATTACTATCGTTATCGCAACTTAAAAATTATAAATAAAAAAAAAAGAGAAGAGCATTACGTAAACGCGTACATCATCGATTTTCTTAGACTTCATGTTAATTAAAAATGTTCTATCTATTATTTTTGATTCAGTCATAGAATCTAAGAAGATGTACACGTTTCTTGTGCATGTACACGTATGTACAGTATACTTTTCGTACAAGTTATGCATACGGGTAAAACGTACAAAAAACAACACATCAAACAATAGTCAGACCTTATTAAATATAATCATCTCAAATGGATTTTTGCATTTCATGTAATTCTACATAAGTCACAATATGTTCATTCAAACATTCACGTTTAATTCATTATTTTAAGCAGGAATTTTTCCTGCTTTGACGGAATACGATCCTTTTCCAGTCGAATCTATGCTAGACGAACTTCCGCTGTAAACTCCTTTAGCATTTTCAAAGGTGCCACTTTTGTTTACAACTTCTTCAAGACCGTCGCTACTTCGCGAGAAAATTCTAGAATTGTATGAAAATAAATAATTATTACTGTTATTTGATTTTCATTTTAATGGTACAACAAGTATTTGGACTTTTTTTTTTTTTTTTTTTTTTTTTTTTTTTTTTTTTTT
>JABFPN010002052.1:0-24448 GCA_022817305.1 Leptoteleia sp. ZL-2020
TACATTTTAAAAGAGATTATCAGTATTGTACAAGTTGTTATGATACAGTATAATAAAAATGTTCATTTTTCTTATAACCTCTTTTAAACTGTGTATTAACTAAGACAAGAAGATGTCATTTGTCCCTTTTTTTACATTTAGTATAATAATTTTTATCCCAATTTTTTTCTCAGTGTATATGTTTCATTTTTACTAAGGGTACATGAAACCATACTTGACAAGAAATATTTATTCTTATTATAAATAGAATTT
The DNA here is from genome assembly GCA_022817305.1 of Leptoteleia sp. ZL-2020. NCBI lineage: Eukaryota > Metazoa > Arthropoda > Insecta > Hymenoptera > Scelionidae > Leptoteleia > Leptoteleia sp. ZL-2020. Next base: position 253 of record JABFPN010002052.1, read on the forward strand.
CATTTTGTCCATATATTGAATAGAGATACTATTTGATATAAGAATATTCTATTACTCTTAAACAGATGGCTTTATGAATGTATTATTTATAAGGGAGATAAATATATTATAAGCGGGAATGAAAATTCAGAAATGTAAACTATATTTTTATACTGAGATCGAAAACTTGAAATTGTAAAAGTTGCAAGTGATGTAAAATGAGTGTGATAATGACATCATTATCTCTTCTGTTACAGTCGTTGACACGGCGGCGATCAAAAGGGAGGTCTGACACGCATCCAGAATCGAGGAGCTTCCCACCGAGCGCGATTTCAGGAGCATCTCGAGTAGAAACAGGAACCTTGACGGATGTCGGGCTTGAAGAAGAAGAAGCATTTTTTGAACGACCACTTCAACCGCCAGTACCAGCACCTCCAACTTTGTCGGTACCCTCATCCGAACAACCGCAAATACAACTCGAACAACCCGCTGGAGAAAATAAAGCGCCTCCGGATACAGCGGCCGAAGTAGAACAAGCAGTTGCGCGAGAGGCATCCGAAGATATTGCTAAGTAAATCAACAATCACGATATCGTACACAAATTTTATTCAATATTTTTTTTTGGTTTGCTGTTGTCTTTATCTTCAACCTTGGGAAAAAAATTTATTCAACATTATTATATATATATACTGGACACTAATAAGTATATATCAAAATTGTTCAGTATAATATAAATCTTGTACTCTTTTGACTGTCAATTTATTACAATATCACAACAAAATGTTTTACGTTAACGTTCTTATAAAGTATAGTAATTTTTTTTGCATCTTTTTTCTGCATGCACTGTGCATATTACATAAATATTAAAAAGCTAAGTAATAAGATTCTTTATAACTTCAACCTCTTAATCTGTTCATTTCTTCACATTTTATTTGACACATGTAGTTCACTCAGTTTTCAGTCAGCCTGCACTATATTGAAAGTAGCTAACTTTTAACCTGTACCTCTATCATAATATGCTTTAAGAATTAATTATGTTTGATAGTTCCTACAAATAAATAAAATTTGTTGAAAAGTCAATTACTCAATCAAGTGAGTCGTTCAAAGTATTAAGAGGTATTTTTTTAAAAAAACAATACAAATTCGATATGTTTACCTTGAGAGAGAATATTAGATAATGATGCTTCAAGAAAATTAGATGAAATTTATTATATTGCCTTAACTTGATTTTTCTTTTCATTTTTGTTATTACAATTATTTAATATATCTATATATATGTTTCTTCTTTTAGGTATTTACATCAAGTAGAAAATAGGACAACGATTGATGGGCAAACACGAAGAACACGTTCAATCAGTAAAGATCATTATAACTTCGGGTACGTATATTTTATACAAATTCATAAAATTATTTATTCGAATTGTTAAGTCATTATTTATTTAATATAACAAATGAATTTGATTAAAAAATTTAATTATGGAATTTATTAATTGAAAAAATATTAAGTAAATATAGAAATCAATGTTTAAAATGTCAATTTTTTACTTAAACATTTGATTAATACATAAATTAAAAAAAAAGCATTAAAAAAATGTCATTACATTTATTTGATATATAATATTAATTATTATATTATTATGTAATTGCTTTCTTTAATTATTTTTAAAGTAAGAATTTACCTTTATATCATTTAGTTGTAATTGTAAATCATACTTTGCTTGTTTTATACTTGAAATATTATTTTAGATCAAGATTAGACTCTCAACATCATGAAGACAGTGCCGCAGAAGTGCAATCTGTTGGAAAAGTGATTATGAGAAAGAATATTGGAGGTAAAAGAATATCTCCAAGTACTATTGACCGCGTTTTTGACAACAGTAACCGTAGGCAATATGGAATGGGAATCGTCGGACGTTATTTTGGGTAAGATAAATATTTTTACTTTTCAATTTTTTCGCCGGAAATAATAATAAAAAAATAGTAATTTAAGTGGTAATAAATATGAATACAATTAGAAATTATGTTTAAAACAATTCAAATAAAGTAGTAATTTTTACAAGGAAAAAGCAACTAGGCGACTTTCAATTTTCGATTATCATTAAATTTTGATAAGATAAGGTTACATCTCAAGATATCTAAAATATTTTCGTCAGAGCTCCTCAAATATTCATTCTGTTAAGTTGAATAATTTCACACTTGTATAGTTCTGTAAACACTTTATATCTGCCTGTACATACACGTAGTATTATTTATGTTTTCATGTATATATTATTCATATATATATATTTTATTATTTACATTTCAAGTCTGAATAACTGAGCGCCTTAAAGTTTATTATTATATAAATTAAAATTGAATCTAATATTTTCGAACAAAGAAATATCTGCTTCTGATGAAACAATATATGATGAAACAATATATGCATTCATTTTAATAAACTGTTAATAGAAATGAAATCTTGATTTTACAATGATATAATATTTTTATTATAAACTTTATAGACATAATATTTATTGCATCTTTTTCAAAGATATCTTTCATATTTCAAGTCATCTTTACATTATTTACTTTTAATAGTTTTTCCTTCTTAAAAGTAATTTCTATTATTTTAGCAATGTAAAGTTTATTATTACGAACTTAAGTAAGTTTTAATTGAAAGATAAGTAAAAGCAATATTTTAATCCTCAAGCGTACATTAAATAAATTAATATCCTTGTTTAACTAAAATCCTATTTTTCATTTGAAATAATACGTTAATTAAATGCATGGAATGTTTGTTATAAAAAGAAAAATGAACGAAGTTCTTGGTTTTATTATACATTCATCAAGATAACAAAGAATAATATTAATATGCAAAATATATCATTATACCTTGTTAATGCAGCAAATTTTAATTTTCTAATTTCATTGATAAAAAGAAATAATTTCTTTTATCTTCCAAAGATTAATATAAATTAATACGATGAAAGTCCTAGATAATGATATGCTATCTTTTTAATATATCCTTTAACTGCTAATTAATTTTTAGCGGACAAATGTTTAAAAAGTAGAACGAGTTATTCTTGCTATGAAGTTCAGGTCACGAACATGAAAAACAAAAAAGGATTTCTTTCCAGGGGAAAAATAAAGACTGAGGATTAAGAAGCTATCATAACAAAGGAGCAAATGCCATTTTTTCGTGCATAAAAGCTCAATTCGTGCATAAAAGCTCAAGTCGACAAAGTAGTATGGAAATTGTTCGAGACTTTGCAATTTTTATTGAAATGTACAAAAATATAATGCAGAATATAAAAAAATATTAAAACCAATTTTAATTAAAAATTGTTATACTAATTCCAATATATATTGACAAGTTTGAAATAATGCACAAAGTAAAAAATCTACTTTTTTCTTTCATAAAATAAATTTTTTATTCCAAAACTTTTATTGTTAAATTTACAAATAAACATTTAATTTTTCTTAGTATACTCTGACGCCATAGTTCAATCCGTTAGCGTATTCTATTAGGAATAATACAATCTGTCACTTTATTTATAAAGAAATTAACATTTTTATATTGAATATGCTAATTTTATATTATATTGTATTTTGTAATAGGCGATCTTTTCGAAAAAGCGTAGCGCAAAAACCTGACGTAAAGAAACAATTAGATGACATTGAAGATCACAGGCCATACTTCACCTATTGGATCACAACTGTTCAAATCTTGATCTTGATCATTTCATTGGCTTGTTATGGATTTGGCCCAATTGGCTTTAATTTACACCACAGATCAGGATCAGTAAGTACATATTTTTATATCATAAGTATTCCCTAAACAGAACATTTTTACTAGGGTTTGGATAGCAAACAATACTTTGACAAAATAAAATAGTGTATTCCATTTCTATTTGCCAAATAAATAAATGTTAAACTTTCTTTCAGATATTTTTTATTTACTATTTTATTTTTATTTATTTATGTTTAATAATTCTTATGATGATTGGTTCAATCACTACATTATATTTTAAAACTTTTGCAATTTTTTGAAAGTTTTGAAAAGGGAAATATTATCTTTGGTAAATGTGATAAACATAATAACTAACGAATGAATTATTCACGTTCTTATATTGCAGGTACTTGTAACAAGTTTATCATTGCAACAAGTAGACTACCAAGAACCAGCAAATTTTTGGATTGGTCCGAGAGCTGCAGATCTCATTCATTTAGGTGCAAAATTTGCACCCTGTATGCGACGTGACATAAAAATTCTGAAAGAAATTGATGTCTGGCGAGAACGAGAACGAGACACAGCATGTTGCATACGGAACGATGATTCAGGCTGTGTGCAATCAAGTAAAGCGGATTGTTCAGTGAGTTTTAACTTATACAATTGATTTAAAAGTAATATTAAATTAAAATACAATATGCAATAAGCCAGAATTTCATGATTATAATAAAATATCAAATATGATCAAATCATTACATAATTAATTTTGTTTATTGCAGTGCAAATAAATTGAATTATAATAATTACAAAAATTTAATAATTATTTATTCCAATATGTAAAATTTACTTTATTAAATATTAATCGGATTTAATGAACGTTATAGAAGGAATTTTATATACACTAAGCTTAATTTAATAAATAATTACAAATTAGAGCTTTAAAATCATGTATACATTTTATTCATTTGAATTATACTCTTTACAAATCGAATTAATTAATTTATTTAATTCATTTATTTGTATTGCATTCGCTTTATATCATCATTTTAATGTTTGCCTTGTGGAATATTAAAAAAATGCTTAAGATCATTAACAATCATTAATATATTTATTCGTTATATGCTGGTATAATATTTTTTATTAATGTGAAAATTATATCTTTATAATAAAGTTTTCATTTTTCCACTTAAACCAACTGATCCGGGGATTGAGATCAACCGTAACGGTAAAATAGCTTTAATTTTATAAACGCATGCCTTTATTTGTGTATAAAATATCGATTTTATTTGTAAACATTAAAAAATTCAATATACTTAATAAGAAACAGTATACGTATTGTGAAAAGAAAAATATAAAGGGTACACAATTGTGATTACAAAAAAAATTATAATTAAGCATTAATTTTAACAAAATGTAACAAAAACTGCAAATTGAATTCATTCATGTAGCGAAAATATAATTAATTAAGTAACCACCGTATACACGATAGGAAAGTGTATTATTATTAAAAATATATTGATAGACTGCAATTTTCAGAAGTTATTTAATATTCAAATTTTTTACATTTATTGTAATGTGTTCATATCAATTTAAGATTAAAAATTTTTTACATTATTATTTAAGAACGTTTTTGAATAATGCAAATGAAAAGAACCTAAGAATTGAACATTTATAACCATAAATGCTCTGAATAAAATGTTGAAATCAACCTTTTATTATTTATGATTTAATTACTAAATAACTAAAAATCTATAATTACTAAAAAATAATATTTAGCATATGTTTATATTCCTGAGTAAATAACGTCGTTTTCTAACATATTTGAACGATAATCATTATTTACTTCAAGAAATCTGAACCACTTCGTTTCATCAAGTTCTCTATCATGAATCCTGATTAGAGATGTAGCTCCTGTGGAGATTAGGAACACCTAATCACTAATATATTGGTCGAGGCCATATTAGAGTTTTGTTAGAAATGCAATAACTTAAGTACACTCGAAGCAAACTACTTAACAACATCACTTAAAGTTGTAACCCGGGGCACTTCAATGACCTCGATCAGAAATATCGATGAAAAATAATCCGAAAATCCCAATGGAAAATGAAATATCGCGGTATTCGATTGACTTAACAATTTTTCTTACACATTTTACTCGTGTAAAAGTATATGTTTCTCCTATGCAAGCGATTTTCAATTCGAAATATTATTTATTATTATTATTTCACCATTATTTACAAATGCTTAAATTATATATAAAAAAACTAATTATGAAATAATCATTTGATAGAACATAATATCAACATGGAAGAAATGGGGCCCTGGTGATAGTGGACCTGGTGGACGAATAAGTGGCTCTGTATGCGGTTTAGATCCAAAATTTTGCGATGCTCCTGCTAGCATAGCTCCTTACGAATGGCCGGATGACATTACAAAATGGCCTATTTGCCGGAAAGCAAATCCATTTAGTCAACGTTTTCGGTAAATATGAAATGCTATGTGCAATCAATAAAACAATAACTTTAACATTTAGTTTAATAATACTTTGTAATTGTCTTTATCGAGCTACTGAATTAAGTAAAGTGTTTTTTCAAAGCCAAATCTTAAATTATATTTTGTTCCTATATACATTAATATTTAGTTTTTTTAATTGAAAATTATTTATATTTCAGAAGTAAAGACAGCAATTTGCATGGCAATGGAAACTTTCCCATTGGTCGTTATAAAGACAAAATGGCTGAACATATGGTGTGCGAAGTTATTGGACATCCTTGCTGTATAGGTATTCATGGTATGTGCAGAATCACAACAAAGGAATATTGTGATTTTGTTCACGGCTACTTCCATGAGGAAGCCTCCTTATGCTCCCAGGTTGAATGCCTCCACGATGTTTGTGGGATGATACCTTTTTTACACCCAGAATGGCCAGATCAATTTTATAGATTATTCACAACTATATTTCTTCATGCAGGGTAAGTAATTTTAATTTTTAATGATTATCCAATATATAATTTCTTTATCGTATGCTCTTCTTAAATATTTAATTCTAATCGTCTCACAAATTTGCACTAAATTATATATATTATTATTATTTAATAGAATTATTTTTTTTTTTTTTTAAGTTAATTTCAACGGTGTAATTATTTGATTGCAATTACACTGAATATTACTGAGGTAATAAAAATTAATTAATAAAATGAAAAGAAATATTAATGATATTCCGTTATTGCAGAATTCTTCATCTTGCCATCACATTATTGGTTCAATATTTTCTTATGAGAGATTTGGAGAAATTAACGGGTTCATTGCGCATTGCTTTGATATACTTTATTGGTGCTCTCGCAGGCAACCTGGCCAGTGCTATATTTGTTCCGTACAGAGCAGAGGTATGTTAACTTTAACGATATTATAATTTTATAATTCGTTCCTTTGAATTTGATGAATTTTTACATATTTATGGTCTATACACTTCTATGGTGACCATAACCATACAATAAATTTGAAAATAAAACAATAATAATATACATGTCTCATTTTAAAAAATACTATTCGAGTGTATCAAAATATATTGAAAACTTAGTATAAAATGCTAGAAATTGAACAATATTAATTGGATTTTCAATAAATTTTGCTAAACTCGAATGGTATTTCGTATAATTAAACAAGTACGTCTGGCGTTTATTAGAAAGTTTAGTATTTTTAGAATTCTTTCTTCTCGGTGTAGTGCTGAAAATATATCACAAAAAATGTCCATAGAAATATACGCTTAGAAAAAGGATTCGTTATATTTTACCAAACTTATGGTAATCCTTTGGCATAAGAAATGTTCAGAAAATAATACCGATAAAGTTCGGTAAAATTTGTACTTATAAAATTATATACACCTGTATAAAAACATACATCTTCTAAGAAATAATCTTTTATTTCGCACAATACACATTTAACCTACATAAATACGATTTCTAATTCTCAGAGAAGACCGTCATTTCTGTGCTTATAAATTCTTTTCACCCAATTTAGAAATTCGTCTAAACATCGAGTACAATACATTCTGTTCAAGAGTGCAGAACAATTTTAAAAAGCAGTTTTTATCAACGTCTTATACAAATGTTGTCTTTTTCAGAATAAATTAGCAAAACCAATTTAATTAAAAAAAAAAAAAAACTCCGTACTTCCTTAAGGTTTAGTTCATTCTGTCGCGTTACAATAGCATTGATAGATATTAAAAGTCGAATAAAAGCAAGTGTTGCCTGTTATATCTGAGTTTAATTTCAGGTTGGCCCTGCCGGAGCGCACTTTGCCCTTCTCGCGACTCTCGTGGTGGAAGTACTACACTGCTGGCCGATGCTAAAGTACCCGCGACGCGCATTAACCAAACTGATCTCGATTTTGGGGATCCTGCTGATGATCGGCGTATTGCCATGGGTAGACAACTACGCACACCTTTTCGGCTTCATCTTTGGCTTCCTAGCAGCGTACGCGCTGATGCCTTTTATTTCATTCGGCCATTACGACCGCCGGCGCAAGATCTTCCTCATCTGGGTAGCATTCGTCCTGATAGTGGGGCTGTTCATCCTTTTATTGGCGCTCTTTTATAACGTGCCCGTGTACGAGTGCGAGGTGTGCAAGCTGTTCAACTGCATCCCATTCACCCGCGACTTTTGCACCTCGCAGAATATCAATTTCAACCGCGAGGAGCCCGTATGACACTTGGGGCCGCGGTTCCCAGTCGAGCGCGAAGTACCGTTCGGCCCCCAAATCCTCGCTCGTCATCCCACTCAGGACCTGGTGATCGCCCTGATTTTCATCTCGATCGATTCTTACGCGTAACTGTCAACAACGGAGAACAAATGGTAAAAAGCATAGGAGTAGAAAGGGAAGAAGGAAGAAGGAAGCAAATGAAAGAGTTGAAGGAGGGAACAAGCAGAAACGAAATCTTGAAGTAAAAATGCCTTAACGATTTTAATGTCATTCGTTCCGCTGGAGAACGTGTAAATATTAGAGTACTCGAAGAAAAAGCGAGCGGCCCGGTGACCCACGACACCGCGCCGGGCCGACTTGTACCACTTTGCGTCCCCGAAAAGCCAAGGCCCACCCGGACGGCAATAAATGCGACACGCGATTTAATGATAGACCGTACTCCGAACTGTGTTAATCGCAAAACGAATTTGTAAATATGAAACAAATGAAAGAAACTCTTGTTACGTACTTGTAAGAATGATCTTAACGATAACGATAGCTTAGTTGGGATTTCGGAACCATTTACATTAACGGCCGGCGAACCCCCCTGGCCATCCCGTCGAGTCGTTTTTCCCTTCTCGGTCGTCCGTCCGGTAAAAGGTCGGACGAGCGGCCACAATTCACCCGGCACGAGAAGTCAACAAGTAGTGAACAAATGAATTTTTTATAAGCTCGCGATGAACAAACGAAGAACAAAAGATAAAATAAAACCCTGAAATATATCAGAACTCTTGAATTTTTCTGCAACTGTATATATTGAACCGTCACAAAGGGACAAGTGGTAGAGCGATTCATAGGTACCACGCACATTACACAAGTCGTTTAAGGATTCTAAGACTTATTATTGTAACGTCGTGAATGTGTATTTTATTATAACGGATACGTGTAATGCAACACAAAATGGATTACGGAGTCGTAGCTATTTTAAAACGCGAAGCGAGTTTATCGAACGAATGTTGAAATTGAACGAACAAAATTATGATAATGATAAACTTATATTATGTGCCACGACAAACGATACAGATCTTCGGTACAACCGATGTCTTTCGTGTTACGGTCTCTCTGTCGATATTATGGTTTATTTTTCGTCTTTTACAAATACTCACGAGTACAATCGACGATCATTTTTTTACTAAACTTGTTGATTCAGTTTAATGACTCCTCTAGTAGGAATAGATATTGTAAGATATCCCACAAATATTTTCTAATATTCTTATGTCCAATCTCAGAAATATATGTGGTATATTTCATGGTATTAAGGAAAATTTAATCACCCAATAATATTTCTGGGATTGGACATAAGGATGTTATTTGAAAATATTTGTTGAATATCTTACGATATCTGTTCCTACTAAAATCATTTCATTTTGTACGATCCAACGATATCGCGTATGGTTAAGTAGTCATTAATTAGATTTTATATCAGAGGGTTACTATTAAATTTTTCTGTTATATTACTCACAGTATTTTTTATATATTTCTGGAGGTACACATTTTATATATATATATCATCGTCACAACACATTACAGACTAAAAATTTGAAGAAAAACGGTTATTTTAGTCCAGAAACTTTGTTTAATTTAATTACTCAATTTAGAAAGGTTTTAAAGAAATCCTTTAAGTAAACTGCAAGTAACAATTTTGTTCCTAAAGCATTAAAAAGTAACATGTTAATAAGAGATATATCGTAAAATCATTAACATTCCAAACATGTCTAATTGCATATACATTAGGTGAATTCAACGATTATGAAATATATTAATATGAGATTAAAATTTCTTAAATAACGGAAGGTAAACGATAAATCTCAATTTACAAAGACTCAAACAAGTTCGCTGTATATTTTGTTTATACAAAATAAACAATGCAATTTATATAGCAATGCAAGTATAAATAATTCATGCATTGATTATGTCTTCAAAACCATGATTTTGCGTTGATGTAGAATTTGTTAATTTAACTGGAAAAGAAATTTTAAATAATTATATGATATTACTACAAGTATTTTATATTATTTACACTTATTTTCAATATCTTTAATTATACCGAGTGTTATATATAATCAACGCTTTTTTATAACCTAATAAGTTTATCTTTAATGCTGATATTAATTAAAAAAGAAATATATTTCAATTTTAATATAAAGGATTTTTTTATATTTTTTTCCATATTGGAAAAATTATTTCAACATTAATTAAAATTTATACTCTTATGTTTTACGAAACATTCTTGTTAATAGATAAGAAAAATTCAGTAAATCTTTTTAATGTACAAACCTTTTTTTACATGTAAATTGAAGTATGCTTGAAAAGTCTATATTTGTTAATTTTTTAAAATAATATTCAAAGACGCGAAAGTATGTAAAAAAGATACGACTTTTATTTGAATTTTCTGCAAATATAAAACTTTTTACTTTAATGCTTGTTTATTGAGAAATAAATAAAATATTTATTATTAGGCATTTATAGAACACTGCCATAAGAAACGTAGTTAATCATTTATTAATAATACTCTGAGTATCAATCACAATCTCGAATATTGAATATGAAACCTGCGTGTTATATATGCCAGTTTTATCATTCATTCACGAAACATAATTTTAAATGATGTTGTTTTATAAAAAAATAAAAAATGAACATAAAGTGAGTTTGATTAAAAACTTTTTGCTTCCTAATTAAAAATTGATGCAAAGTTAAATTTTATGCCACTCTGTCTTAATGCATAAAAGATGATTAATGAACACTCCAGAAATACGTAACAAGTTCTTTAAAATTAAAATAATCCTGAATCCATATTGTAAAATTCAAATTTCCTTCAATTTTAACACGATAGTAAGTTAATATAAAAAAATTAATTTCAGCTTTGTTCAATACACAAAATGTTTGGTACAATAATGATGGGTCGAACGCACAGAATGCTTGTCATTATTTCCACTTTTACACTAAGTAATTATTTAACGAGTATACATTTTTTCTTATACCAATTGTTATTAATTGTTATTCTCGATTGCGAAGCCGTGTACGTTTCTTTGTCGTTATATTTTTGAAAGATAGTTTAAATTTTCGTTTTATTTTCTATTAATACAATAAGCGAAAAGAGGGAGAGTGATAGAGAGGAAAACGTATCATGCGTCGCGTATGATGATATTTGCATAATGCATTTGAAACTTTGTGATAAATTATTCGTCAATGGGAAATGAGTAAGGTGAAATAAACGACAAAGAAGAGGAGGAAGAAGAAGAAGAAAAAAAGAAGATGTGAGAGCCAAAATGCGCAAACTTTTTTCGTGTTATATATAAATATATACATATAATGGAAGCGAAGTAACGATTGTCGACGAGTAAAGTACTGTTATTATTGTAAATGTGTCACATACAGAAGCGTGCATAAAGGAAGACATTGATTGAACGAAAATTCGATACTTCCGTACCGATCACGACGCGGTGGAATGTTAGTTTTGCGGATTAGTTTAAAAGGTTTACGTTACTATTTGATTTTTATAGTAAAAATGAAAAGAAATTCAAATTATTTTTCATAAGCAGTTTCGCTGAATCAGAAGCGATGAAATGTTTCGTACACTGAGGAAGATTTATACGGAAAAAATATGACAGTTTTCAGCAAACAATCTTTATCGAGCCAATTTATGTATATTTTCTTATAACTGTGGGAAATAGTCAGCTTAGTTTATCTCATATAGTGGAATAATCTTCATATTCTTTTTCCAAAAATAATAGGAAAACTTGTATAAATCGGCTCGTTTGCTGTAAACCGTAGTAATTTTTTTCAAATTTTACTCACTGTAGATGGAATCATCTGTACCAGATGATAAGTGGAAAGGAATTGGCGGAAATTCATCTGATTGAAATATTTAACAGCAAGAATCAAAATTTGGAATTTGTAGCTTGATTTGATTGTATTTGGAATTGGTCCGGTTAATGGACCGTTGTACATAAGCAGACTCTCATTGCGTCAAAAATGGACCAAATGAAATATAAATAGACAGATGCGTATTATGGAAACTCCGCTACGGATAGATTGATTGGGTGGTAGAATCGTAATTTAAAAGAAAACTATAATTATTAATCGCAAGGTTATTCGTAAAATAAAATTTAAACGTGAACAAATTCCGCGCCTAAAGTAGAAACTCGATCACTAAAAGTCATTTGAATCGCAACAAAGTACAATGATGAATTTATTGTCGGATGATTTTGATGAAGTTTAAATTCAATCTGGTTTAAACTTCCACGAATTTCAAACAATACTTGTGGGCGGAGCAGAGTTTGTATCATTTATTGATCCTTCTGTAGTTCAACTGATTTATAATATTATGCATCATTCTTAATACATAGCATAAATGTATTTGAAGACACAATGGACAATGTTACAAAAAGTACAATCAAAAATTGTATGATGTATTCATAAATTTGTAAAAATAAAGTGAAAAATCATAACATTTATGTCTTTTATGAATACATTATATAATTTTTTATTGTACTTTTTATAGCTTTGTCCTTTATGTCCTAAAATTACAAAAAATATTATAATTTTTTCAAACATTTTTCTCTTAGTGTATATTTTTAAACATTTAAATTTTACAAAAGCACTATAGAAGCTATATGTACTGTAACAAAATATTTGTTTATATACGTAAAGTTTTGTTTTAAACTTAAAAAAGGCAACATTATTGTTTAATTAAGTAATATCACTACGTACAAAATTGTATAAAATAATTTGCTTTTATTGATAATTTATTAGTAATTTATTTTTATTTCACAATGTAATTTTACTAAAATATGAAAGAAAGTAGGATTTGCACTGTATTAATTACATAAGGATCTTTATATGATACGCATATTGCAACCATAATCTTATTCTACCTTCGTGCACAGTATGTAATATTTGTTTGGAGAGAAAGTATTGCGAAAAGGGCGCAACGCAGACAAGAATTAAAACTTTTGTTGTGAAATCATGAATTACAATTTATCTTAGAAATGTACAACTTGTGTTGGTATAAGTTAATAAGCAGTCACGTGTCTTAATGTAATCTAATGATATAAAGGATATATCCATAGATTGCCAGTTTTCAATCAGAACGAAAGCTAAAGACTTCCGTATTCGTATTATAAATATTCTTCGAGCCTCGTGCCTCCTCCTTAGGTATTCGATATAACAAATAAAGTAACAAATTAAATGAAACACGATGATAAAAGAATGACAAAGTAAATGAAGAAAAGAACAATCCACCGCGGTCGAGCGGTATTATTTTTCTGTATCTCTGTATCTATAAGATTAAAAGTTAACGAAAGCTACGAATGATAACGGTTATTATGATTGCGATTACGAATTACCATTGAATTTGTCGCTTTTCATTTTGTTAGTACTCGGTAAGGTTTTTCAATTATGATTATCGTTACTAATCATAACAATACATTGTACTTGTCACTGTTATATACATATACATGTATATAAATATAAACACTATATTATTTAATAACAATAAAGAAAACATAAAAAAATTTACGTACCTCAAGCAGCTTGTTCAATCATCGTATAGAACGACGTGAAGATTTTTTAATAAACATATGGAAAAATAACTGTCCGACTTCTTTTATTTCTCGTGTTGAAAACAAACAAAATAATTAGCTTCAATTTAGAGCAATGAATTTATTTATTTATAGTACCCGTTTGGAGGCAATGACCTGTGAGCAATGTTTCTAAATTATTATAAGTTTTTATTTAACGCGATTTACTTCAACAACATATTTTGCAATGAAAAAATTATCTTAACTCATTATTAATTATCATTAAATTGTAAAGATTTCAAAACTATGGAAATGAAAACAACAGATTTTGTATTATTAAATTTATTTATAAATAATTATTTTATAATAAATGACGAATGTACAGGTGACCATTTTAATACATTTTTTCTGGAATTTACGATAATAAACTCAATTTCTCTCAAATAATAGAAAGAAACAAACATTTTTTTTTTGTTCAAATTGTTTATCAGCTCTTATTAAAAATGATATTCAATAATTTTCATTTTATTTTAATTAACATCCTGAATATATTCATTGTAAATCTAGTCGTAATAAAGAGCTGATACAATTCCTACAGCATACAAATAGTTATTCTCAAAAGCATAAATTGAATATTTATCACTTTCAGCATCCCAAAGATGTTCTAAACTCATACAGGCTCCGTTGCTGTCTTTCTGCATTATCGTCACGGAGGCAATAATTTTGTATCTAAAAAAGTAATTTTCATTTTAATACTTTACATCCATTATACAATTTTATTTAGGCAATAATGTATTTTTTCAAATTATGTGTACATATTGGTTGCTTATCATAGCTGTCAGTCCATTCCTATGAGCAACGATTAGACTATTCTCATTGGTTTGTCTTTTTTTTATTAACTAATAGTAAGCACTATTAATTAATATATTAATACTATTAGTTTAATGTATTTATTATTAGTTTTATTTTTTATTAACTAATACTGAGTACTGCTCAAAGCACAGCTCAGATTAACAATGATATTCTATTCAATAATGTATCTAATGCCAATTACACAGGGGAAAAAGTCATATTTTGTAACTGCACCGTGAAAAACCAACTAAATGTAAATAATGAATTTGAATATAGACAAAACATTTAATGTTTACATGCAAAAGGTCAATCACAATGTGGTTCCAACATTGCTTTTTGACCCAAAACAATATACGATCTCCTTAAAGCCTAATTATAAGTTTTAATTTTTTTAGTGTCTAGTCGGGTGGGGCTAGTATTAGGATGGAGCTACACCGTGGAAATTTAAAATGACTAAATAAATTTAAAGGAATCCAATCTACAGCGATCAACTTTGCAATAAATTTAGATACATTCCTAGAAGGAACGTGTTTCTAATTTTCCAACAAAATAAATAGATAAAAAAAACAGAAGCTTCTTTATCGAAAATATTCAAATTGCAATGAAAACTTTGTATACCGATCGTAGTTTTTTTTTAAAAGTTTATTTTGAACTTCGGTCGTTATCTTATGACATAATTCAATAATTTCTTGCGGATCATATTTCACGTTCGCTAGTGTGTCTTCCATTGTTGTTTTTAATATTTTATCAGCCTCCTCTTGATTGTACGGGTTTGTAGCATTTAAACGGTACGTATTTTGGTACAAAGGTGTCTGTAAAATAGAAAAGCGTATTACTCGCTATAATTCTATAATATCGAATTCACTGTTATTAACTTATTAAGAGGATGTAAAAGTAAAAGTGGCACATCTATAGAAATACAAAATACCGGTATTTTTAACTGCATATTCATATAAATCTAATTAAAAAAATTAACTTTTTTGTACACTTTTTGAATCTTACAATATTTATATTCAAACTAGTTCAAAAGATATCTTTTTTTATATTTTTCAGTAAAAACGTAATTTTTATTGTACCAGAAAACAAACGTTACGAAAAGGACAAAGGACTTCTGCATTGGCCAGGTACTGCAGATTAATGGTGAGTCTTAGAAAAATCAACATTAATTACACTTAAAATTTTAACAATGTCTCCTGAAAAATTCTTATTTTCAAACTTACGCAAGAATCATTCGCATTGTTTACGAATACGTTTGCGTTAAATATCACTTGTAAACACATACATTCTTCCATTTATCACGCAGAGTGCTCTTCTTGTCAAATCCAAAAATACGCAATAATATTGTTATAAATTAAAAATACACTAACTCCGTGGATATAGCACTTTTACTACATCCTTTTAAGGCGAAGTGCAAGGCCTGTTGTCACAGAGTTAGTTTCTTTTATAATAAAAAATTTAATTTATATTTTATGATATATGGACCAGGGCACCATTCTGTGAAAGAATGGCTATCTGGTCGTTATTTTACAAAATAATTATTGCATTCTCTTATATGAAACATAGAAGTCCGGGAAATATTCATAGACACATTTGTCGTTAAACTATTTAAATGACGCGTTATTTATTATTTTATTTGAAATAAGGTAAAAGAGTTTTAAATACCTTATAACCGCCTTTCCCAAATCTAAATGGCCGATTAAAAATATAAAAATCTATATTTGAAGTTATCGAGGTTATCGAAGGACGTGCCATTTTGTACTAAGATATTGTTATTCTATAAACAATGTTAATTACGTGGACAAGTATATATGTTCAATTAATTAATAAATTAGTAATTTTTATTCTTAAAAAAATAAAATTTCATAAAAAAATTTATAAAAATTTATTGTAGAATTTATATTTTTTTATATATACAAACTAACAAAACAGGTGAAAATAGACATTTTAATGACACCACTTATAAAAGTTAAAAAATAAAACTAACAATTCGAAAAATTTTAATTTAAAATAAATATTTCATATTATAAATAGAGTATAACATATAGTGGACGGTTTAATATTTATAAAACATTTCCGTAAATATTTTATATTTGTTGCTATTAGGGTTCATAAAAAATTTCAAAAAAAACTATATAAGTTCCCAGAATTTCTAAATTGATTACTATAAATTCGTTTCCCAGAAGTTTTAATATTATTTTTAATATTATAATGCATTCTCATATTTACGAATAAGTTTCAACATGTTTATTAGAATAGTTCTCTAGAACGCAGCTCACAAACTTTACTGTTGAAGCATCAGTAATATTGACCGTCTTTCTCTAAATATATAATTTTATCGTCCATGTAACAAAGATAGAAAAACGTAGTCGTTACATCAAGGTTATACGTTCATTCAATGTTTTCAAAACTAAAATCTGAAATTACTTAAAATACATTAAAAATATTATCAGTTTTAAATATTATAAATATACAATGCAAAATAGTTCCTTAAATAAATTATTTATTGAGAAAAATTTGTGCCTTTTAACAGTATATTGTAACCGCGCAGTTACAATATAGGTGATACTTTTCTGAAAACATTTGTCAACGCCAATTGCGACTGATGATACAAAGTTTACTGTCACTTCGAACGTACACAAATAAAAACGAAACGTAAACAAAAACCCGAATTCATACTTTAAATGTGTTTAAACGATTATTACAATTTTAACTAATTTAATTTTATTACGTGTAATATATTACTACTAAATTTTGGAAGAAATAGTATGAATATATTATTATTGAATTAATAAACATAATTCATAATATAGAATATAAATATATAATAAAATAATTATATAAATAAAAGAGACTATACAGTTTTTGTATTAAAAATATATTATATGTGACAACATGAATTGTGAAGATACAGATCCTGTTATAAAGGAGGTATGTTGTGCTAAAATTTTTCTAAAAATTAGAATTTCATTCTTATAAATTCGTTATAAATTACATACAAAATGTTATAATCTCTTTCTAGTATCAACAGAAAATAAGTATTAACTATTCATACTAGTTAAATGCTAAAGATTATTAAATCAAATTAATTTTGTAAAATTATAATATTGACCAAATGTATAGATAATATATATTATATTGTGGTAAAACGTGTGAAATATTTAAATATAATTTATTCAAATATTTTCCAAAATAAATACTTATAACTTATTTACTTAAACATTTTAAAATGTTTACATTTTCAAAATAATTGATAAAAATTAGTAAGAACCTTGAATCAAATTATATTCTTAATAAATATCGATGAATAAAATGATAATATTAACCATAAAAACATATTATTTTATAAATAAAATTGTCTTGAATCAAATAAATTTTAGATGAATAATATACAGCTCTATTTAGTAGAAACATTATATGACAGTTAAGGTTATGTTCAATACAAGTTTTAAAACACTTGATTTTTTTTGTAAATATAAAAGTAAAAAAACCCAAAAGAAAATATATTATTTTTGGAAAGATTTCTCTAATTTTCAAATACTTTCTTTTTTACAAGTATCCTGGTACAAAAATAGAGCTTCGACTTTAAAAATTGAAGCCTAAAACACTATTAGCGTTTTTCCTTGGCCGGTTCTGTAAGGTTCTGTAGTCCCGGAACCTACTCCAGAATCAGCTGTATTATGTGTATTTCTCTTTGTATGATAAATAGATTTATTTATTATTTTATTAATAAAAAAGGAATGTGTACTCTGAATAAAATAAGTGTACAGTGTACATTCGATACACATAATTCAGCTGGTTCCTGAACTACAGAACCTGACAAAACCGACCAAGGAAAAACGCTATGTGGAAAATTAAAAATTTCTTATTATTTTGAATTCGAATATTTTTTTTAATTGCATAATAATTTAATTCAACTTGAGGACTGTTATTTTTAAACAGATTCCCGTTTATTTGGCTAAAGGATTAACAGAACAGTTATCAGTTTTTCAATATCCTTTGCGATCATCGCGAGATGGATATAATGAAGCTGAATTTTTAAAAACTCTGATTAAACCTAACAAACAGGAAGTGCAAATAGAGTTAGCATTAAATATAAATAGTGAGAATTATGACGTTGCCGCTAGCGAACAAATTATGATGAACAT
Organism: Leptoteleia sp. ZL-2020; assembly: GCA_022817305.1. Lineage (NCBI taxonomy): Eukaryota > Metazoa > Arthropoda > Insecta > Hymenoptera > Scelionidae > Leptoteleia > Leptoteleia sp. ZL-2020. The sequence continues at coordinate 19,200 of JABFPN010002052.1, forward strand.
AGAAAAGTCAGGAAAAGGTGGTCAAGATGAAGAAAGCAAAATATTTCCCAAGTATTTAACTTGTTTTATTCAATAATATAACATTTTTAGAGCAACAGCAAACGTGAAATTAATAAATTTTCTGAGACTTGTTATTTTACCGCAGCAATTATGTGGATAGAATTATTTTAAAGTCATCCCAAGCAGTGCCAAAATACGATAAGTTTGCAATTGCTGTATACCAAGACGGGGAATTACATATAACACCACTAAAAAGTATTCTTCAAATTCGTCCAGATTTCAGTCATTTAGATGCAAATGAGAAACGAAACAGAGATGATGCCAAAAGCGTTGAAGATGGTAACTATTGGACACACCATTTTATTTTACTAACTACTTTTATAAAGATATCTAATTCAATTACAATATGAATAAAAAATGAGACGAACTGTAACGAAACAATTATTATATTTCATACAGATGAAGATGATGCTGATGGCCCTAAACAAGTAAATGTTTCATTTGTTAGAAATTTATCTGATCATGTGAAAAGATTACGAGAGCAATCATTCGCACATCAAAGTCAAAACTGTACAGAACAATTTATAAACGCTCAATATCATACGGCTACAACCACCAAGGCAGAAGTAATAATTTTAATATTATATATTTCATACCAGCAATGATTTATATATATTAATAATGACTTATTAATTAATTTCTAAATTAATACTACATTTATTTATCACTATATATTTCATTCTTGAAATGTAAAACCAGTTAGCGTAATGTATGTGAAAATATCATTGATAATAATCATTCATTCACATTTACAGTTAACAAGACTTAAAATGTTTTGCCAAGCAATGGAAAACAGTGCCTATAATTTTAATTGTATAAGCAGAAGAGAGTACTTAAACATGATAGCACCACTTGTTGAAGATGATAAACACAATAGGGCAGAAGTACCTGATACATCATCTTTAAATTACATATCCACTTTAACTAACATACCTTTACTGGACCATATCAGAGTTTTAATTAAACGCGGTAACATATTGCTATTAATACGATTAATATAATGACAGTGATATAGAAATAGCAATGAAGTTTTCGTCTTTTAGCAAAAATATTGTCATTTGCTCAACTAAGATCAATAATACCATTGGAACACGAAACGGACTTAATTGCAAAATATTTGCAACAGGTAGCAATATTGGTGCAAGGTAACTGGGTGGTTAATAGTGAACTTGAATATCCAAAAGATTCAAAATCATTTCATAGTGGTATTCCTGCAGAACTTATGTGTCGAGCAAGAGATTATATTGTAAGTAAATAATCTTATATTATGAAGAAATAAAAAGAATTTATGAACATATTTTATTCGTCACTAACATCATGTATTTTAGCAGTATATGTCTAATTTTATTCAAAAAGACCTCTAATATTATGTGAATTTTTTTTGATCATATATTTATTTTATTTATAATAATTTAATTATGTTTTATCAATTTTATTATGATATTATTATTTTACAGTTATTGTTATTTACCGAACATGAGTATGTAGACAGAAAAGCCATTTCTTTAGTTATAAAATTGCCAGACGAAGAAATTCGCGAAATTTTAGTTAATTTAGCAAAACATCAGCCAGAAAAAGGTTGGCGCCTAATTATCCCACCAACCAAAGACTTTATTGAACGGTAATTAAATTGTAAAATGTTCTAATAGATTTTAATTACTTTAGTATATATTGTTATATGTATATTTTTAAACTATCAGGTATCCTCGAATAATGGAAAGACAAGAGAAACTTTGGGATTTTAAAAGGAATCAACTACGAGAATCGATGAAAAATCAAACTCATACATCCCAACGACAAAGAAGAAGATCAAATAAAGAATCTGCTTGCTCGGAAAACGAAGAACGAATATCAATAAAGGGAAAAAATCATTGACTACACTTTTAGAATAATTGACGCAATATATTAATCAATGCGTTTGAAATGAATTAATATAAAATCATGAATGCACGAATACATGAGTAATTTGCTGATACATCACAGTAACTATGGTCTGTAGGCTTAAATTGTATAACATTTTTTTCAGATTGTAGTAAAATTTTATCATAAATGTAACAAATTGGATAAGTAAGTTATAAAAGTAGTCATATTTAAATTATATTACATTTTTAATTTAAGTAAAACATTTATAAAATATATATATATATATACATATATTGCTCAATTTTCTGTCATGTAAAATCTTGTTTTCATCTCGGAACATCGTTAACAAGTGAACCAATTTACTAAAAGTGGCACATTGAAAAATTACCATTTAATATAGAAAATTGGTTCAATATTTGTGCAATTTTAATACACGTCATATAAAAAACGTAAGCATATTATATCTTAACAATAATATTTATGTAATATTTTTATAATATTCTAATATTCATTAAATAATGTGTACAGAGAAAAATAAGCATTGATATGATTTGTGGTAGCTGGACAATAATTTTAAAAAATAAAAAATGTTTTAATAATTCTGGTATAATTTGTTTACTTTCGAATACTGTTGCTCAGATAATACATGTTAATTTTAATTACGAGTGCTTTTAGTAAGTATTAATAAAAGCTGGTAAATATAAAAATATTATGCTATGTATCGAGAGCGTGACAAAGTCCATTACAACAGGTGGGAAATAGGAAATATCACTATTATTTCCACCCGAAATGTGAATACAATGGTATATTAAGCACCAAGGGATATTACAACAGAAATTCATCGCTTCGTGCAAAATTTACAAGAACAAACCGTAAGCGAGAGTTTCTTATTGAACAATTTGTATTGTTTATTTTATTGTAAATTTTCAAAAAAATGTGTCTGTAATATATTTGTATGCTGAAATTGTATAGAGTTTTATGTCTATAATAATTTTATTATTTGTTCATAATAAAATTAATATCGCAATTTTAAAACTTGATTAATTTACGGTATTTTTAACTGCATATTCATATAAATCTAATTAAAAAAATTGACTTTTTTGTACACTTTTTGAATCCTACAATATCTATATTCAAACTAGTTCAAAAGATATCTTTTTTTTTTATTTTTCAGTAAAAACGTAATTTTTATTGTACCAGAAAACAAACGTTACGAAAAGGACAAAGGACTTCTGCATTGACCAGGTACTGCAGATTAATGGTGAGTCTTAGAAAAATCAACATTAATTACACTTAAAATTTTAACAATGTCTCCTGAAAAATTCTTATTTTCAAACTTACGCAAGAATCATTCATTCGATTTTCTTGAAATTATAATCCATTAAAAGCAACACTTTTTATTTGAAAATTAATATCAAAAAATAATTGAAAATTAAAAAATATTTATATGCAACTCAAAAATTGCCAAAGCTGTCCTAGTAAAAACGAAACATATATGGTCCATGTATAGTCCATATCAATTGTTTTAACAAACAATTTCATATATGGACATATATGCACGAAAGACAAAATACAAAGTGAATTATAAAATTTTTATTTAAATTAGGTATATTGTTTGGCTACTATTGACGCAAGTAGAAATTATAATTATCGTAGCCAAACAAATTTATGTGAGTCAATTTTATGAAAACTAACCTACCGAGTTCATTGAATTACATATAGGTATGGCTGAGACTGAATCAGTCATACAAAATTATCTAATCCTTAATACACTGAAACCGAAATGGTTTTCGTTGACATAATGAGGTTATGTTCGGTCCATTATAGATAAGTGTATGTTTGAGTCAGTCACACAGTTTACGTAACTTTTAAATATTCATTTTGTTTGATCTATTATGTATGTCGTTCAGCAAATAAAATAAATTCTTACTAAATTAGTTAACAATTTTTAGATAAACTCATTTATTTGTTAAAACTTTTTTCTCCGTGTTTTTTCTTAATCCATATATGGATATACATGGTCGATATATGGCAATAATTGATATAATATTCTAGCCATATATGCTTTGAATAATTTGCTTATGTAGAAACCAAATTTTCCCATATATCAACCATACAGGGCTTAAGAAAAATGTTTGGATTAACCAACTTGTGGTTTAAGAAAAAGCATATGTATACAAATATAAATATTTTATTTTTTTATATGAAATGAAAAATCATGTATGCACGAATACATAAGTAATTTGAAAACATATGAAAACATATATAGATTATATATATTATTAGTTTTTAACTTTCGAAAAAATAGTTGAATTTGAAAAAAAAAACTACGGAAAACTTATGTTTCATTTTTAATAGGGAGTTTTTTTTATATATCTCTGTATGAGCGCTCGAGGGGGAAGGGGGGAGTGCTGGCAGAACATTTTTTCACAACCTACTTCGGGAGCATTGGTATAACAAATTAAACTAATAGTAATTATTAGTGGATTGGGTAAACTATTATGGCAGTTAAAAATTTGGCGCTTTAAACAGCTCTCATGGTACATGAAAATACAGGAAAAGTTGTCACTATGTTACCCAACAGTTTAAACATAGGTTCAATTCTAAGATTTTCTCTAATCTCTGACAGATGTCAGTAAGGTGAATTTGTGGTTTTAGTGTACTCATTATTATGACAAATATAAAGAAACGTCACTGACAGGATATTTGTTTAGAAATTATTATCAGTTAAGATATGATTAGTATTTGAACATATTTTTATTGTAGTTGTAATACAATTGTCAGATATTATTGTCATCCGTTATTATATCCCGTCGATATCGTATTTCAGGTTAGAAAGTTTATATTTGTGATATTTGAAATTATAAAATTAATTTTAAGCATTTAAATATTAAACACATTATTTAGTATTACATATTATTATTATTATTCAGTATGTTAAGTCTAACATTAGAATTATCAAGTATTAGTCATTATAAAGGTTGATTTTACATTTATGCCTTTCCAATTTATTATTTCATATGAAGGGTGTTATATCCAAAATCCAAAATAATTTTAAATATTTTATAAATATGGATGCATAAAAAATATGATTTAAAATTAATCTTAAGGTACATACAGAATGTATTGTTAAACAAACAATTGGCACTATAGGTAATTTAATTAAATAATTTTTTTTAATTATATAATTAATTAAGATACAGTTAATTAAATAATTTGTTTATTTTAAATCAATTAATTAAATTAAATTAATTAATGTAGAACTGTGCGTTTGAGAATGCCATAAGCAACCTTTTTTTTTTTTTTTTTTTTTTTTTAATTTAAGT
>JABFPN010002053.1:0-24443 GCA_022817305.1 Leptoteleia sp. ZL-2020
GGGGAAGCCGAGCGCCGCGCGAAATGCGCGAGACGGTGTACGCGTTGCGGATTCGCGTCCGTATTGGATAAATATTTTTGCGATGCCCGCGGCGAAGCCGTTCGCGTATGCCGCGGCATCGGTTTTTCGGAATAAATAAAAATTGAATTTAAGGCGAGGAATGGAAAGAAAATAAGAGTGAGGCTCGGGGTGGGGGGTGGGGGGGTAATTTAAACGTCGATGGGTTGGCATTTTGGTGGGTGTCGTTCGGCGGGGTTATTTGGTAATTTTCGAATTTATTCTGGTCCGCGGCGACAGCTGCGAAGAGTAGTGGACTCGCGCGGCCATTTATTACCGAACCCTTATCGGGATAATTCCGTGGGATCTTAAACCGTTTATGCCCGGATAGGTCGTTTCCAAACCTCGCCCGTACACATTAATACTTTGTGTACAAATACGCTGTAAATCATTTCAGAATTAATAATAACGTTGGGGTATTGGAGTCTAAATCGTAAAGGGAAATTAAAGTTGTTTATACGCCACAAAAACTGGCATTTATATGCTTTAAATGTGCTTTAAAGTGTGGAATAAAGCGCGAATAATTTCCCATTTTGTTCTTTTGTATTTATAGAATTCAAAATTATTTTTTTTTTGATTATTTTAGATAGTGAAAATATAAATATTAATATATATAGAGAAAATATAAATATTAAAAAATAACTTTTGAGCTAATAAATATTATTTAGCTTAAAAAAAGTTACTTACTTCATATACATATTTAAGAATAATAGAATCTTCTTATGTTTAATAGATTTTCTATTTAATATTTTTAAAAATTCTTAATATAAAAATTATACTATGTATGTTAACTAAATTCTGTTTAATGTAAATAGAAATCGAACTGCAGTTTTTTTTTCAGTGTAATTTGTAGTAATTATTGAGTATAAAGAATAAAAAAAAATTCAATACTGGCAACGTGTACTTTTCATTAATGTAATACGCAGTATTTACAGTTTGATTATTCGAAATGTTACATCAAACTTTTAAAAGATGAACGCGAAGATTATGTACTATCTATTCGGAAGGAAACTATAAGTTAGTCCATATCGGACATTATATCTGAGGTTATTGACTCGAAAGGTGCAACCTCTTCTAAAATGACTGATATTAATTTTCAACCAAAGCGATCTATAAATTGGTCATGAAAACGTGGACTTTTTTTATACCGCGCTGTACACATTAATTAGGCTGAAAAATTTTTAACTTGACGTTAAAAAATGCAGAAATACTGCCGAACGATATAAAAGAGTAATAAATGCTCTCTTATATCTTATCGAAATCCAACGTAAAATCTAAGATTAAATCCAAATAATATATTATTCTACGAGAACAGGAAATTCGCATTTCATTAACTTTTATGATTCCCCACGAGGAAATTGAATTTATTTTTCATCGTTTTTTGTTTAATTTGTTATTAGCGATTTTCCGCGAACAATGCCCAATCTTTAATCTCTATTGGACGTTATCAAATTTCGAATACTAATTTCATCAAAGAGGAAAAATTCCTCAACGTTTTTTATTTTTAATTAATAGGTGCGCGTGAAATCGATTATATTGCACGAAACGGCCAATTACCATACGTACAATTTTAATTTGCCCTTTACTTTTTTGCGCCAACAAAATTTCACACAGTTTCGAGGAAATTTTGTATAAAAATTTAATTTTACAAATAGAAAATATAAGGTACATTTAATAATATTCACTCACAAAATTATCTATATAAAAATAATAGAATATTTTATACAACAAATAGGAATTTTATTCATTACATGGACAAAATAAAATTCTATTTATAATAAGCTTCAAGTTCTCTTTCCCAACATGGGTTTTTATAAAGAATAATTCTATTTTTATTAAATGGATTGGATTTAGAGAGAAGAATAAAAATAGTTTCAGTTTGAGAATACTGATCAGATTCTATAAATTTTACCTAATAATGGTATGAAGTACCTTGGGAAAAATATGACAGATCACTGTTTTTAACTCTGTTTCAGATACGTGTCAGTTTTTCAATAAAAATTACTATTTTATATAACGGAAATTTCCTGTTTTGAAGTACAAATGTAACGTTTGAAACTAATATCTCAGATGTTAAAAACATTAATATTTGTTCAGAGATTGGCATATATCTAAAACAAAGTTAAGAACGGTAATCATAATATTGTTCTTAGTGTACAACTAAATATAAAGATATGTGTACTTTAAAATACATTTGAACGATAAATGAAAAAAGATTAATATTTATTTTATTATACAGAATACACATAATAAACTCGATTAATCTAAACAAGAAAAATGATAACTGTATTATTGTTTACTTTATCAAAAAGGTTAACGACATTTCTAAGAGTATAATTTTTAACAAAAAATTTAAACAACTTCTACAAGTCCTGCAATTACGAATCACAAATGCAAAAAATGTTGCAACAAAGGACGAACCTTTGCTCCAAATCAATATTAACTAAACGAAAAAAAAAACTTAGATTTAAAGTTGGCAGCGCGAAACAATTTTCGCGTTGGATTAAAATCGAGAATAAAAGGAGTCGGTCGCGAGGATTGAAGTATTTATTAACGAAACAATTGAAACGCCGACGAAAACAAAATGAAACGTCAAATTTGAATTCAAGACGTAGGAAAATAACTTTCATAATTCAAGCTGCCGGAGGAGCGCAATTCGTTGGATAATCATTTGCATATCTAATATGCCATCTAAATCGATAACTTGTGATTACAATTCTGGAAAAGTCGCTTCAGTTGTCGAATAGTCAACAAGCGCGCGGCGGCCAAAGTAACCCGTTTTCGATGAATATGAAAATGTGGGAGTCGGGGGAGGCGGCAAGAGAGGAGAAATGTGGAAAAGAAGGCGAGAAAAGTGCGCGCGAGCTAAGCTCGACTAGAGCAGGCGAAACGAATCAAACGTAAGAATAAGAACAATTACGCGAAGAGCTCTCGAGGATGGAGGAGACAGACCTTGGACTCCTTGCGAGATAATCATAACGTTACACTATCCCCCCCCCCCCTTACGATGCAGTAATGTCCAAACCACGATGTGCATTGCACAGATGCACGAACGGCTTCCCATTATAACACACTCGAATGAAAATCGGAGTTGAGCCAAACGATTATTCCTTTCCTTCGTTTCTGTCGTCATTTCTGCTTGCTCCTTTTGCCCGGACGATTCGCGTGTTGAGCACGGCAACTACGGGGATAAAACACGAGTCAAACATTTTCCATTAGCCGGCTTTATTGGCCGTAAACTTGGCGAACAAAGAGCCGACGAAAATCGGCTGAAAAAAATATCGTCCGAGACTTTTGCTAACTGACCAGTAGGAAATTCTTCGCAGGCCCAGTACTGGTGCAGGACTGTCTCCAGGGTTACCAGTACTGGGACATTTTTTGGAGCGTTAACACTGGTCCAGTACCATGTAACTAAACATACCAATTGGTATACCTATACTGCCAGTAACCAGTCAACATAATTTTGCACTGAACTATCATCAATTCTGGGCCAAGTCTGGATCAACTTTGACGTTGGCATTTTGCTTGACTTGTCTTACATCTGGTTATATTCTGTTTTTATGTCGATAACCAAGTTGGAACCAATACTGTCCCGTATCTGTTTACCCGAGTCTGGTTGATACTACTAGACCATGCTCGGACCAGTAAATCCACTATGGCAATTTCCTATAGGGTACTTACAGTGGGGAGTCGAGCATAACGGACGGTCCGATTAAATTTGATGTTAATTTGACGTTGTGTTTAGTAATACTATAAAACTCATTCTCCCCCGTTAAAGTAAAAGCTTAAAACTAAGTCAATATTGGCGCGACCTCGCTTCGAAATAATTTTCGACTGCGATTAGTGTTTGGATCTCAATTATCACGCGCATTTTCTCGTTGTTTACTTAATCAAATTTGGAAATTTAGATTGACGCGATTTAATATAATAGATCTAATAAATAAAGTATAATTTGGAAATTGATAATTTTGCATTCGTAACCATTTCTGCGTAATTCCAGTCGTAGGTTATTGATTTACCTTTTACCCTTTACGTATGTTAAGGAATTGATAAATATTTTAAGGGAATTTTATATGAGAATAGAACACGCTGAATGTACCAAGTACAGAAAAGTTGCAATACGAATGACTATACCATATAGTCTGAAAAATATCCTATTATTTTTATAGTACACGACAACCGATGTTCCAAATTAAGAACTTACATTTACTTCCTGGTCCTACATGGTCGAGCCAAATTTCAACCCAATCGGACCCTAAACTGACTTCCATTTTTCAGCCATATATCAACAAAGCAAAACAGAATGCATACAATTTGTAGACTATCCTAAGTAATAAAACTAAGATAAATAAGATGATATATATAAAATCAAATAGAAAGAATGAAACTATAACAAATAATAAATCAGAAAGTAGTTCTGTATTTTCGGAAGTAACAAAATTTGGAATGATAATGTTGTAAACAAAGGAATGGAAACGAATCAACATGTGGCGAACGAAAAGGCTCAGTTATACAGTATACGGGGGACAAACCAAAAAGAAAAAAGAAAAAATAAAAGACCAACCATATTCCGGACAGTTATTAATACGTTTAAAAGGATGGATCGATTCGACGTAATAATCAAGTGAAGATTGCACTGCAAGTGATGGTTGAAAGTGAGTAATTACTATCCCTGCGGTTATCCAATAGCGAGCACACCTCAGGTCAGATCCCTTCTCGTGTCGTCGACTGGAGAACCGGCTTGAGTTTGGGATAAAATTAGAAGTCAAGGCCAATGCACACCTAAACACAAGACGTTATTCTCGCCCTTCATCTTATCTCTGCCTTTATCTTGCTTCTTCGCTCGATCATACCCCGGTCTTCGAACCATCAAAAATATTCATTACTTTCGTGCATCGCAGTTTTATTTGCGGTAATAATTATTCCGATTATTATTCTAATTATTATTATTATCGCGACTGAAGTTTAGAGGTCATTTCGTATTGCTTTTTCGCAACGCGCGCAATCATAGCTTTTACGATAAACGCGATACCGCGCCACCCGTCGATTATGGCGCCTCCTTACACATTTCTCAATTTCTTTCTTCTTTTTCATCCGACTCTTATTATTAAACTATGGTTAATCATACGATTTTATGATAAATACAAATTTGTCCATTTCACGGAATATGTTGTAAACTCTTTTAAAATTAAGGTAAATTTACTCTTTTTTTTAATAATGATTACCGCTTCTCTGCCTTCGCTTCGCGTTCATAACTCTAGGTACGAAAGTTCGTTTAAATAATGGTGAATGTAATTTACGATTTTAAATTACGCAGATTCACCATTTCGATACCCTTTCATTCGTTTTGGTTTCAGTGCACTGCGGATCAATATGAAAAATTTACATATTATTCTCTGATTAAAAATATCTCGGTGTCATTGCGCGATAAAAATTTACATTCGTTTAATGTAATTATAATAATGATAATACACGAAATAAATGTAAATGAGTATTCGTTTATTTGAATGTGAATAATGTTAAAAATACTGTTTGATTTATAAAGGAAAAGTAAATTAACATTAAATCGCGAATATATATTTTGTTAACAAATAAAATTAAAATCTCGATTATTCTACTAAAATAATGTAATGTAACTTAATTAATTATATCAATTTATTATCTCCTTGTTTGATAGAGATATATTATTTTTATTATACTTTTTTTTTAATCTTAAAATCATTTCTTTGATTATTTTCAGTGGTGGCTGTAATATAACAAATAATTTGTATAGATATATCTGTTGTATACAAATAAACTATTAAAAATGAATAGACTGCTCATAATAAAACAATCTTTTAAATTCAGATACATTTAATTTAAAATTATTTGACAGTTTCAATACAATTTCATTTAAATGTAATAAAACAGGTTTTATATTACAACATGTCAATTAGTTTTAAAATGAATCAATTATTATAAAATTATTTTTAAATGCATTTTGTGTTATAACATTTGATTATATAAATATTCAATTGTATTTTAATAATAAAAGATCTTTTTATACATTTTAAAAACCCCACTGGAATACGCGAAATTTTTTTGGATTTTTTATTATAAACTTACATTGATTAGAAGGTAATTGTTTGAAATTTTAGATCGCGATGTTCAAATGCAGTCATAAAAATTTTATTTGTGTAAAAAAATCTACTTAATTAGAATTTTTCTATTAGCAATAAGATTATTTAGTTGAGGCACAATAAATTAAAAGGAATATAATTTCATAACAAACCTAACAGAGATAATACTAACCACATTTTTTATTTATTATAATAGTATGTCTATTTGTAAACACTCATAATAACTCGGTCAGTTGTTACCGCCATTTGGGAATCGATTGTTTAACAACAAGTATATTAGCAATGTACACTGAGAAAAATATGACGGATAATATTACTGCTTTTAAGTCCATTTCAGATAGATATCAGTTTTTAATAAAAATTACTGTTTTTTAAAAGGAAAAACTTCTGTTCTAAGTATAAATATAACATTTGAAACTAATACCTTTGCTTTTGAAAACAGTATTATTTATTCAAAACCTGACAAGTATCTGAAACAAAGTTAAAAACAGTAGTATTTTCTGACATATTTTCTCAGTGTATGAATATATTTTTATTATAATTTAAATATATTTTATTATATTTAATACAAGTATACATGTTCTTGTATATAATTCATTAATATCAATTTATTTAATATAAATGGAATTATTATTTACGTAAATTCGCGCTTTGTACGAATAATTTATTGATGTAGAACTTCTTATGGGAGTGTATTTGCACTTGTGACCAACTTCAACGAAACGGCAATTCAGAACGTTACCAAAACTTTCAAGTACTACCGCGCTAACGTTCGAACTGTTTATGTTTAATTTAAATCCGAACTTGGTCAATTACTTGATTTCATGAAGAAGTTCTACTTCTCTCGCGTGGTTCACATAGCACATCCAATTTTTACTTATTATAAGTAGATTTTCCTCTTTTCCATATAATAAATAGAAATCTTATTTAGTATAAGAATATTCGATAAATGTCTTAAGCAAACAGTTTTGTGAGTGCACACATTATAACACCAACTTAAACTTTTTTATTAATATAACAGCTTATAAAGGATTTACTATAGTATATTTTCTTTTGCCCTATTATAAAATAATATTCACCCCATTTGCAATGAAATTTCTCGTTATCATAAGAATATGCAATATAAAAAAATTTTTTATACTTATAATAATTGGGAATTATTTTTATCGACATTTTCAGTGGAAAATCAATTTCTTATTAGAATACTACGGTTAAAATGAATAGAAATTTTGTACAGCGTGTAATTTAAATATTAAATAAACATTAATCCGGAATATTCAAACAAAAATCAATAATTATCGAAGCTTTAATTAGCACCGGTTTATAAAACAGTAGAATTTATGAAGAGTTGTCGCGTTATTGATTTTCAATAAACACGGTGTCATCAAAGAAGAATAAACGCACGACATTTTTCATTAATTTTACTACTCAATAACTTAATACGATTGTAAATAAATTACTCGTATTCATTTGACACGAACACAATAAACTTTAAAATTAACATCATATTATTACGTTAATTTCGAGAAATGTTAATGAGACTTTAGTCCAACTATTTGTATAATACGATCAGTGACCAAAAACGGCAAATCCTTGAACATCCCTTTAAGAACAAAAATGTTTTAACACTGTAATGGCTAGACATATAACTGCATTTCCATTATTTTATTTTATGCTACGATATATATATAAAACTGCGAATGAAACGAATTGGTAAAGTGCGAAATATGAATGTTTATTTAAAAAATTAGCACAACGCACTTCGTGTAACATCAAAATACTGTTTTTATTGGACTACACGGAAAAAAATAATAGTCATAATTGGAAAAGTCATAATTGTATTTATAGTTCGATAACTAAAGTGACAGTATTTTACACTGATATTTTATTTTATATTTTGAGCTAGCTTACGAGTAAGTGCTCTAATTCCTGAGTGCGTCATTATTAGTCCAATATTTAGAAAGCCTTATTGAAACTTTTGAATATAAGTATAGAATTCTGGTTATATTTATTTTAATTGTATTGTAAATATAATGAATAACAAATGGATTTAAAAGGATTAATCAAAAAATAAATAATCAAAATGTGCAAATAATAAATAAGCAGTGAGTCATTGCAATATCTCACGAATTTACTCAGAACATCTTCCAATGTTTATGCTTATAGAGTCGATATAAAATACGGGCCGGCAAGGCTCTCGAGTAACATACACGCAGTAAAATTTTCTTATGCTCTAATTAAGTTTTCTTTGCCATATAAAATTGATTTCACAACTTTTTTATCAGGAATTTAAACAGTATACACCTTGTATCATTATTTTGTTTACCTTTGAAGGTAATTTTTTGAACATTTCGTATACCAGATAAATTTTACTATATCATTTCATAAGTAATGTTAGAAATGCACACATATCCTCTGAGTTATTCTAAATTATAGTAGCAACAACTAATAAATTTCTCTCGGCGTACACCTGACACCCTCGGATATACCTTTGACACAAATTTTTACCGATCATAAACGGTTAAAGCACTTAATCTTGCCGCTTATGATTATCGGCGCATTATCATCGGCGGGCCCTTTCGCGTAAACCCGGTCTTCTTACAATTATTGTTATTTTCGCCGAAAGCAAAGCTTGAGAGCAGTATCGCCGGTGACGCAAATCCTGATTTGTTGGTCAAGCTAATGCCGACTTAGCGCACCGATATCGTTGCGAATAATTTTACATACAAATTTCGGATCCGCGGTTGAATTTTCCATGACGGATTTACGGGGACGATCTTCGCGCTAAATTTAACTTTCTTCTCGCTATTTATCCGAACGAAATGTGGTTCTCGAATTTGCGCCAATCAAACACTTCCGTCGCTCGCAATTTGAATTCGCAATATCCGTATTATTCGGACGCGACAACGGGACCGACGACAAGAGGAATAATCAAGGTCGTCATAATTTAGGATAATTCCGAAGTGGCGTATCAGTGTTTGTCTGCGTTGACGAGCGCGGAATATTTATGAACTATCGAGCATCATCGGGAACGAGGATACCCGCGATCTCCGAAAATTATATGCGCCACGTAATAAGACGCGGCCTTGCGTGATTCGCGGAGCATCGTGCGAATTCTCCAGAATTCTCCGAATTCGCCCGGGATGGTAGCCACTGAAATGTACGGCCATTGCCATATTAACTGAATAAGTGGAAGTTGCGCCTGAGACAGACTGATTGCACGGGGTATTCGTGTCCTTATCTGACTCTGCCACGCATGCGCATGGAACACTAAATCACGTGAGGTACAGTCTCATTAGAGAACTTCTTTCGTTATTTTATTCTCTTTTTTTGTTGTAAACGAAAGTGTAAAAATTTGGTCAATTAATGGTAATATTTCATTTCATAAATTAGTAAAAGATTATATAAATAAAGTCATTTGTAAAATGCTAACTATAACCTTTATTTTTAATGTATTTAAACAAAATTTTGAATAACGAATATCTAAAAGCACTCGTTAACTGTGCTTAATATTTTTTAATTAATTTTTATTAAAATTTATTTATAAGTAAATACTAATTATAATTCTGTCTCTTTTTTTACTTCTTAATTTCTTCCCCATTATTTTAATAGCATGTATCAACAAAATTTTAATTTTATTTCAACTGAAAATATATTACATTATGGTAGGATTAACTTCTTGATTTGACTGTACAACAAAGACAGCATTACCCCGGCGCAACCGTCTCTCTCGGCACGCATTTCGAGCGTCAAGGCGCGTTCCAGTATTACTACATTTCAATGATGGTAGCAGGATGGTAGCGGATAAAAATTGTCCCGATGGCGCGATTTTTCGAATCACCGGGACCCGACGTTTGCGTGTCCCTCGCGGTCGATCATGACAATAATTATTGTTTGCGCAGACGCGACTCAGCTGCGGCGCTCGTTCATTGGCCGACACTTTTTTGCGCTTCAGCTCGGTGCTGGGTACAAAAGCACCTACATTTGACGCCTCAGCCAAGAACATTACGTTGATTAAACGTTTTTACTCAAATTAAATGTGACGGAGGCCTTCATTCCTCTAACCCAAATTATTCATTTTTTTACGCTCCGCAGAAAATATTTCTTACTCTGATTAAGAAGCGTTTTTATCTGCGAAATATTTCTGCGCCTAAAAGGTATCCACCACTTCGCACTTTATCATTTCATTTTGTCGAAAATAATTACTCCGATTTATCCTTTATTTTTAGCCTTTCATCGAAGTAAAATTCACGACGAATAAAATTTACTCGATCGGTTTACTCGTGTGTTTAAGTATACATCTCGAGAGAAATATATGTTTGCTTCCCTCTTTTTTTTCTTTCTTTCTTTCTTTCTTTCTTTCTTTCTCTCTCTATTGCGTTTTACCGTACAAAGTGTTTAAGTTGTCATGGATGTTGGGTTGAAGTACATCTTCTCTTGAGTTTGAGATATAATTGTTTACAAAGCAATGTAATCAACATACGCTGTGCGTCTAACGGTGAATACCGGTTGAGAATTGTTGACTACTACTATTCGTCAGTCGGATCATCAAACTAAACTAATGAAGACGAAAACTTATCATTTTAAAGCACGACACTCAAATGTAACAATTGTTAACAAGATGTGGAACATTACAGATTTATTTTGTATATAACTTAATTTTAGTTTATAACTAAATTATTATTTTTTGAGGGCTTACTATATTTTGAGAAATCGATTTGGGAGTATTGTAAATCTTAATGTTAATTGTCAAATTTTAATCTTCAAACGTACAGTTTTTCCAAATGAAAATATAAAATAAATAGTTACAATATTCAATTAATCATGAGACACCGCGATGAAAACTTTGTGAAATGTGATAAAAAAAAAATTGTTTACTCGAAAACGTTGTCATTCGTTTAGTACTAAAAATAATTCTTTATAAATAAAGTAAATATCTTAAATCTTATGTTATTTATTGCGAAAATTATTAAAAAAACGCTTTACATATTATACAAATTATTTGTCTTCTTATTACTCATATTAATAATTTTTTCTTAATAAATTTATTATTTTGAAATTTAAATACATTAATATTAAAATTTGTGAAATAAATGTGCTCAACTTTACCCGAATTGTTCAACACGACTAAAAACTGCGTTTTGCTGAATAATAATGTTAATTTCGAATTAATTATATTCTAGTAAAAAGCAGGCCGAGTTGCGAAGCAATAAAAAAATTGAATGCATTTAAAATTTTATGGACATTTGCCTGTGGAAATAACGACGAAATAAATGAAAAAGTTTATTTCCGTCTAAAATTGTTATGTCGAATATAAGTCAGAAATGACTTTATGTGAAATTTCAACAAAAATTTTATACGACATTGCAATCAAATTTTAATCAATCAATCGTTAACAATTCAGCGTAATTGTTTAAATAAAATGACGAAAAATTGTTGAATTATCTTCTATCGAAACACGACGAAACAGTTTTACTTAACTCGTCCCTTCCAGTTCAAATGATCAAATAATGCATTTTGATGAAATTGAACACTTAGAATAATAGTATGACGCGTCAAACCGTGCCGTCTCCGCCCTAAATGTCGCTTGGGATAGCTACCACCCTCAAGTGTTTCAATTCATAAATAATAAATAGAGTTACTTTCAATTACAGGATCGTTAGATAAAATGTTTACTGAAATAATAATCAATAATTGTTAATGTAAATTACTATTTCGACTGATTTGACTGGGATATCATTGAATAATAATAGTCACAAAAATAAATAATATATCACGTCTGACATTATACGAAAATTATGTTAATTATACGGTAACCAGAGTTGAATAATTATTGAAAATAAATGGTTTTATTTCAAGTATACATTTTAATTGGCATTATGGATTTATTTGAGAAGTTAATAAATTGTGGTTCTAGGTAATTTTTGCGTACAAAAAATTAAGGTCATCCGTCCTTCGTGGTCGAAGTTCCATTTGACGTATTTTCGTTAAATATTACATTTAAACATATTATAATATGTAATAATTGATAAATCGCAATATGTGTCAAAAATTAAATATATTGAAAGTGTCACGTATTTTGATATGTATTGCGAGATAAATGAGAAGGCTGATGTTTTGTAAACCTTTTTTTCTAATACCAAATTTAACTTGCATAATAATCAGTTAAGCGAGCACAAATTATTAGTTTCATCATAAATCTTTCATTTGGAGAAAAAGTAATGCGCGGAAGTTCGAGTGAACTTTTGACGCACAAACTACATTGTGTAAAATTAATTGTTAAAATACACGTTTTTTATGAAAAGTGAAGCACCGATTTCAAAGTTTTTGGAACTTATTGAAAAAGTGAAAAAAAATTACAGAAATAACCCTATCTCCTTATATTACTTCCTTAATTGGTTAAAATAATTTCATTACATTAATTAAAAGGTGTACAAGGAAAAGTTCGATTCCAAATAGTTACCCAAACATGATAAATGTCAGAAAGTGATTTATGCCCGTACGAAATTATTATTCAATAACACGCGTCCTTTGAATCTGTTGAATTTTTTTTTCAATTTTAATTGCTACTATTTACCAATAAAAGCGTAAAAGCACACAAGCGAAGCGTCATGATATCACATGACACCAAAAATGGGAAGAATTAAAAATGATAATAACGCGAAGTAAAATAATAAAGGAAAAGTCCAAAGATAATAATTTGAGCCGGACGTCTGTATAAACAAAATAATTAAGCAATAATTTGTACATTTTATTTGAGTTATAACGATACCAAGTATGTGACCTTTTGCAAAAATGTCGTTAATTGAATTGGAACTGTAGACCGACCTTATTGATATAAACACTGTGGATAGAGGGACACCACGACAGGACACCGGTATCATTGACATTACAGCGTCCTCGACATAAGCCTTAATACATCTGACTTAGGGCATACGTGGGTAATTGTGACGATGTAATATTTTTCAATTGCAAATTTATTTTTCATCATTCTTGAATTTACTACATTGGCAGCAATAATCGTTCCCAATCCCCACGTTGCAATTATATACGAAAAAAAAAAAAAAAATTCATTCTTTCTCGTTCAATTCATTGAGATTTGTTTGAACTTTCCAGTCTAAATGATGTCACTTTGTACACTGAGAAAAAAGTAAAAGCAACTTTTGTATCTTTTGTATTCAAAGCTACCACATACATTATAAGTTTTACTATTATTTAAAGTAAAAACATTTATTTTTCCAATATATCCTTAAATTTATATAACCAATAGTAATTTATGATATTTCATTTTTATCAGTGTATCTTTAGATAAAATTTGACACTAATTTAGATAACATTTTAAGCAATAAAAGTAATTCCTTTCAACTGTAAACATTATATAGAATTATATTTACTCCAATTAAAAAATCATTCAAATTAATTCAATGAAATGAAATGAAAAATGAAATAGATTCAAAAGTAAAGTCAGTTATAAGCTCCAATAGTAGGAAGTACTGCGTGGAAAATAATTTCCGTGCATTTTTATACAATACTTTTACTTGGTATTTATAAATAAATGTATTTGCTCGCGAGTCTATTTCCTATTAGCCTTCCGGAAAAGTACGTTCGAAAAACACCACATTTTTAGATGTTCATAACAGAAAACAACTCGCCCTTAAAATAGAATCAGCTTTAAAAGTGTATTATGTTAAAAATTGATTCTCCCGGCAAAACATTCCATTGAAAACAGTCAGCCGCGTCGATCCACCTTGTATTCCGATATCCATCTCAAATACTCATTGTTCTGGTAATTGAAATCAAACGCTAGCAAGTAACATTATTGATTTTGCAATTACTTGCAATATATATTTTTGCGTCGATCCTTGAACTTGACACGCCGCGCACGAAGATTAATCGAAAACGAAGTTTTGCGTTTGCCAACGTTAGCAAACAAAATAATTGACTCACCGTCCGAGGAGTTTTCAAAATTTCCCATTACGGGAGTAATTTTTTTCCCCAACGAGTCCAATTATTGTTTTTAAATTGTAACTAAGCTGACGGAGGAACGAAACGGATGAAATTAACACAACTTGCGCTATATTAAATTCGTGGAAAAATCAGTGAAACATCAAGCGGTCCACTCTGTCTCTGACGCAAACTTTATTTTATATTTAAAAACTGTTGTATTAAAATTAAAATTTAAAACAAAAGATAGGCAAGCTTTTGTATATTGTGATTATTCTGTTCGAGTTTATTTTGCACACTGAAAGAAATTTATTAGTAGTTGTTACTAGATTATATAATAATTCAGAAATATAAGAGCGTTTATAGTATTCCTTTTAATATGATATAGTTAATAATTATAAATATGTAGTAATTTCAGAATTTCCAGAGAAAAATACTACAATTCTAGCTCTCCTCGTATAATTACAAATAATTATCATAATTCATTTAAACAACAACAAAAACTTATACAATCTCTTCTCATGTGAAAATTTTAAATCCATCCGACTTATTACTCGGAAAAAATTCCCTAAAAATCAAATAATTTATCTCTTAATATTGACCGTTTTGTATTCTTCAATTTCATGGTCCTAGCATAATTTTTTATTTAACATTACGCAAACGTGAATTGCAATGTCAAAAAGAGTGTCGTTTACGAGTAGTCAATCAAACGCGTGCAATATCACGAATATCGTTGCTATGCTCGACGAACGCGTAAATCCTTCACGTAATTGAGCGGTACTGATTGCGCATATCTTTGAGATACGACGGAAAGAAAATGAGTCAGGCGCGACGCCTGCCGCAGGACAACGCGAACCGAAAGACCCGTGTCGTTTTCGCGGGCACGTATCCACGTTCACGGAAGAAATGCCGCTCATTAATCGAATCTTTCGTGCGATTCACTTTTTATTTTATCGTACGTTATATCACGTGAAAAGTATGACAAGTATTGTCCAGGCATTGTTTCGCAGAAGAAATACCCTTATTACGTTAACGTCGAAAATTCTCACTGTTTATACAATTTTATATTTGCAAGTTCTTTATATTAACGTTATTCAAATAATATATATATATATATATATCTGTGAAATAAAATCAACTCCATTCTATTTACTTCGCGGCCCCCTTTATTAATAAAATAATTAAACAGACAAAACAATTTTATACGGCTATGAACTATATGCGTTAGGAAAATTTGTGGCCATAATAAACTTAAAATCATACGTGCAGTAATTGCGAAAATGTATTCTATATTTAGTATAGACATCGCGGCTTTGTTCGAGAATTTTTTTTTATCATTATGAAGTCTCTGTCTATATAATTAAAGCAAAAGAAAAAAAAGGAGCGAGCAGCGAGAAAAATATCCCGAGAGAAATTTATTACTAATTGCTATTATATTTTATAACGTGCGCGTATAATATCCCTTGTATTATAACACGGTAAAATTAATTTAAAAAAAAGTACTAGAAAAAAATGTCTTTATTGAGGAATAGAACCCGTTACTTTACGGTTACCAATCCACGCCCTTTACCACTGTTCTACGCCAACACCATGAAAGACACTGATCTTCGTCAAACTCTGGTGTCAATATAATAGGGGCGTGGCCTAAGCAACGGCGTAAAGTGGTTGGTAAAGAACTTCTCCTTGGTCACAAATCATTTCCAATATTTTATTTAAAATACTATATCATATTATAAGAAATACTATAAATGGACACACGCCCCAGGGCTGTTATAAAATATACTAATAACCATTAATAAATTTTTCTCAGTGTACGATTATAAAACATCGCTTCTGTCGCATGTCAGAACACTGCAAGTGCCAATCCGCGTTAAATGCAATAGGGCAAAAAGCATTTCCTAGACTCTGAGTAAAATAAAAAAAAAGAAGAATGATTAAATATCTACTTAACCCGTCTATCGATGAGACAGTTACGGTGAGTTCGTATCTAAATTCAGTATTGTAGGAAGCGGTAACAGAATCACGTAATTACTATAATGAAGCCAAGTACCGCTGGGATCGAGGCGTATCATATACATTAGTAACTGTTACTGTTAGTATTCCGTTTATTTAACCAATTACTCACGTTGATAATGTAATTTTCGCAATTACATTTGAATTACGCCGGTCAGCCTAGTGTTAACGACTGCCACACATATTATATCTACACCTAACAGTCACGCCACATTACATACGCGCCACGATGACACATTACTTTTTTCGCCGTGTCCTAAATAAGAATCGTTAACTGGCGTTTACTTCAACATTGCGCGAAATAAATTTGATTTGCAGCGAAGCCAACCCACATCGCGAGGTGCGCTGCACACGCTTAATGGTGCGCGTTAATGTTTTAGCACGTCTGATGATTAGAAGAATTTCTTTCGGTTAAGTCGATGTGTAGCATTTTGTTAGCGTACACTGAGAAAGAGGTAACAGTACAATTTAAAACATTTCATATTCATTTAGGGATATCCCCGAAAAATGAAGTATTTTGCTATTAATAATAGTAAAAATGATAATCATAAAAGCAATTTTTATTACTTTTGTATTAAAAGCTACTCCATATTAAATATTAAATACGAAATAATTTAAAAATTAATTGGTATCTATGGTATCAATTTTATTTATATACATTCATTAAATAATTTTTATTTTTTATATGTTATAAGTGGGAATAAGCATAAATTATATGTTATGAAAAATTACTCACAACCAGTACTTTTGTGCTGGAATCCAGGAACGTTAAAGTCAGCTTCCACAATATAGCTATTACAATCAGAATATTTATGTAAATGTATCTATTAACCCAGATTACCGCGCATCAAAATATCACGCGCTGCTGTGCATAAAGTTGCGCACTAAACAATTCCGTGCAAAAAAAAAAAGAGCCATCAAAATCCATCAATAGTAATTAACCGTTTTTCCATACGCCTATAAATTTTCATCAATTTTTGACAGGACCTTTCATTTTAATCGCTTCGAAACACGAGATATTTCTACAGGGGAAACAAAAATTGTATCAATGAACAAGACATCAAAATTTAATTTAAATTAAAACAAAAAAGCTACCGATTTCTCGCTCGTTTGGAAATCATTAACTTTTCATACTCATTACGAAATGTATTGTATTTTATTATAGAGAAATAACATCTGGGTAATAAGGCACATTTTCAGTGCAGAAAGTAATAGAGAAATTGGGGCTGAAAGAAAATCTGAGATTGAAATTTAAAAGGGAATAAAGGGATAAAAGCTAAATTCAACGAAGTACAACGGGCCTTGGTCGAAAATAGAAGGAACGATTGAGAAAATGTAAGTTAACATGCGTCAATAACAAGTTGTGGCAGTTTCAACTCAAAGAAGTAGGGAAAGTATAAGAAAAAAAAAAAAGCAGCGGCAAAAGAAAACAGAAATTACATCGCGATAAAAAGGGTGAAACGTGAAGGTGAGGAAGCAAAGCAGTGGGTCGAGAAGTTATTACAAGAAAAATGGAAGATTCAGCGTAAGGTAGAAAATGTGAGGATGAGCGGTAAGTGCTCATTGCAAAATTAAACAGTGCAGAAGAGGAAAGAAAGTAATAATGAAAACAGAAAGCAGGCCGGCAGAAGCAAAGATTTTCCTTGGAAATTACTTAACACGAATGAAAGGATAAGACGAGGAAAAACAGCAGGTGAAAAGCGGAAGATGGAAACGCGAAGAACGTGGGGCAAATTAAAAATAATGTGAAAAATAAGAATCGTGATTATAAAACTTTTCAAACTTATACAAAAACTGGAACGGTCGACAAAATGTACAAAAGGTAAGTGAATATGAAATACGATACACACTGTACGAAAGATGATCATATAAAATTTCTTGTTTTAGCAAAAAAAGAAAAAAACTATTTATTAAAATTAAATTATTTCAAATATTTCACCTCGCATTACAGTAGCTGTTAATGTTTGCAAGTGAAAAATGAATTGAAATAACAGTGCATTGAAATTAATAAAGCAAGTGCATTAAATTTCTCGCACACATTCGTAGTCTCAACAAAGGAATTTTGAAAATTAAATATTTATGTCTTAGCTTGAATCGCGTGCATGATATAAATTAACAGAACGCCGGCTAAAATTTTTGAAATGAAAAAGCAAATATTGTGATATCATTGCACAAAATGGAAACGACAAAAACTGAAGAGATCCCATTATTATCAACAGTGTAAAAAGTGTATGTGAAAAAAATTAAATACAAGTCTTATAAGAGCAACTGGGAGAAAGAACGTTACCAAGGGGACAAATAGAATCTTTGTTAATACAAAAAGAATACAAACATGTTTAATTTAATTTAAATTATAAAATAAAAAGGAATAAAAGAGGGTAAAAGAACAAATATAATATTCATATACACTGGAGAACAAAATTTACGTATAAAACAAGCAGAGAAAAAAAAATGCTGGCTATAGTACAAGAGTAAAAACCAGTATTAATTTAATTAATAGCACAAAAGGATAACAGTATGCAAGTAAAGTGGAGAATAGGATTAATGAAAGAATCTGAAATAATGAAAGGATTAACTCAGTGGTATGTATTGAGCCAATTATTATTCTATTCGTAGCAGAGATGGAAAAATACTGATACCCTTATATATGCAGAGTTCAAAGTAGAAATTATATAAAACTGACATTATTATTCGTTGAAGATATATTACCCTAACAAATTACTCTCACTTAACGATATACAAATGGAAATGACAACTTCTTGAAAATATAGGTTCCATAACAAAAGTATATATCCATTCCATTAGTCAAAAGACTTAGCACGCTGTGAAGTTGCAGATGTAGCGCTAAATGCGCACCGCATTCGCGCCAAATATGAATGCTGGATAGGAATATAATAATTTATTACAAGGTTTATATGGATATATACCCGTATAAATATCAATAAAAAGAAGTAAAATATAATAGAATATACGAAAACAAAGCTACCAGAAGAAGTGATAAAAAAAAATGATCGTAAGAGGAAAAAGTCCAAAAGAATTGAAGAAATTTAATTAACTGATTTTCATTGAACAGAAAACGACATTGTGACAGTTGTGTAAAAGAATCGATGAAAAAAGGGAAGATAAATGACTGTTTATAAAAACAAGTAGTGGGAGAAAAAGACATGCGGGAAAACTCGAAAGGGTCAGAAAACTAGTCAACAATCTAATGATTTCAATTGGTGTTCCACATCATTGAATTATGCGGGTGAACAGAAAAGGAAATTAATAAACAAAATTTACGAAAGATAAATCGTACATAAATATTATTATGTAATATCTACAAGATTCTTAAAGGAGAAATTTACGTACCATTTAAAAGTATCTATTAGAAATTGTTCAAAATTTTGATAACATCAAATTGCAATAATATTCTACTACAAAATTCCTTAAAACCCTTTTTTACACACCTCAAAAATCCAATAAATAAATAAAAGTATAGCGGGAAAAATGAAAAAAAGTTTCAAATGAGACATACCTTTCATAAATAAAATGAGAGTTACCAAATCGTAAGCATAAACTCGATAAAAAAAAAAAAAAAAGAAAGAAAAGCATCCAGTATTAAGGTGAAATGAGCCTTAGGGAGGCGGAATACAACGAGAGACATAGTATAAATAAAGTGAAGAAAATACTGACGTATTATTTATTGCAGAGCAGAGTAGTGGACGTGATAAGTAATACGCTAAGATTGAGTGTAGCAAACTTAGGGGAAAATACCCCGCGATAAATGAAATAAACGTACGACGTGAATGCCATAATTTTTAATTTCACTTATGTATTACATATTGAATACAAAAACTTTGTTTTCAAACACGTGTGCAATTTATTAATGCTGAATTCTGTTTTATGGGAAAATACACAATATAAAAACAAGTCTTGTTTAGAAACTAATATACCAGTTAAAAAGATTGTACTTTTATATTTAGAGACTTATCTCTTTTAAATCTAAAAATTTATCACGTAATTTTTTTTCGTATTATATATACAGTAACACTTTGTATATGTCTTAATATGATTATGACATCACAACATACATTA
The DNA here is from genome assembly GCA_022817305.1 of Leptoteleia sp. ZL-2020. Lineage (NCBI taxonomy): Eukaryota > Metazoa > Arthropoda > Insecta > Hymenoptera > Scelionidae > Leptoteleia > Leptoteleia sp. ZL-2020. The sequence continues at coordinate 20,211 of JABFPN010002053.1, forward strand.
AAAGCAAAAACACAATGTTAAAATATAAGAAGCAAAGGTAAGTGTATTTTACTAAGAATTAATTTTTTTTCTCAGAGACTAACGTCCAAACGCTTACCTTTGATCTGTAAATTTAATACACAGATTTAATTTAAAATGCAAACTTATCTTTTTTTATATAGTTAATTAGTATTATAATGTATAACTTTTTTTTATTTACAGCCCAATTAATTAAAAATTGACTTTGCACTTGATACAAAGTTGGTATACGCTGTAGCATTTATTAGTATTTCTGTATTATAGTTATTAAGTAAAATGTGCATAATATTTCCCTTACTTAATATATCATTTTCTCAGGGCATGAATAGACTTTAAATTAATTAGCATCTTACGTACGAGAAATTTCTGCGGAGTTTATAACATTATCCATTTACGAATTTCATTAATTAGATCACACATGCAAATCTATTCAAATCACACTGAGAAAATAATGCCATAAAGACAATAATGTAAATCAGAAACTGTATCGCGTAAACGGCATCATTTTATGACGAGGATGTTGCAACAATTAACAAGGAAGATACTCGTACAAAGTAGTTAAAACAATTAAAAATTTACTTTCAAATATTACTATGTTCTATAAAAAAAATTAAGTGAAATATAATTTATATGCTTTTTTCTTATAAGCACAGAAAATAGTTGATTCATCTCATATAGAGAAATAATCTTGATTTACTTTTTCCTAAAATATGACACTCGAGGTAACATTAAGTATCGAGCAAACGACAAACGACTTCGCGATTCAAATAAAAGGTAGAAGGAACAACTTCGTTATGAAGTTAACGACCTGCAGCGAAACTATTCAAATTGCATTTTGATCAGTATGAACGCAAAGTTTTTAATATATCGTCGGATTACCATTTCGAATGACGAAAATTACAGTTGCGATTAATATTCAAAATGCAATGTTCAAATAAAAATTTTGCTTTTACATTACTAAGGTCATTTACATTGCGTAATATCGAGAAGAAGGTTATCCGAGAAAAAGAAATTAATATCAATTCATTTCTCATTAAAAAGTAACGCCTTCGAACGTACATTTCCAAAGCAGAAAAATCTATATTTCATATCTACAGGTTCAAGGTTCATCTGCATTATTTATTCTTCTAATGACAAAAAAAAAGTAAATAAATAAATAACAAGGTAAGGAATCGATTTCCAAGAAAAAAAAAGTTATACTTCATAAAATTTGTTCGTCGGAAGTAATCTTTTTTCTTTTTTATCAGGATTAATTTTGAAATTCCTCCACATTAACGAGCGATAACGCGTTAAAATAAAAATAGTCGCGCTAAATATATCCTCGTCAAAGTACAGAAGAAGAAGAAGAAACGTAAGGGAAATAGTAAAACAAAATCGCAATGCGAACAAAATTGCATAACGAGTGATACGCGCCGTAAATCAAACGATAAAATCGAAGAATGGTCCCGAAGTCGAATCTGCGGATTAATTTGTGGTTCGAGTGTTTTGGTATTCATAAATAAGAAGGTGTGCGCGAGGAACGTAAGAGCCATAATTTGCCGACTGCCGTTAAAATATGCACGTATAAAAATGCAAATGCGAACTTCATAGAATACAATTACGCCAAGAACCGCTAAAAAGCGGCACAATTCTTTTTTTTTTTTTCTCGCCACGGTAAATAAATTTGCGAAACTATGTATAAATAGAACGGGATGAACGAACGAGTGCAATTCCTCTCGGGTGATGTACGCTGTGAAAAATTGTAAGATAACTTGCGGACGGGTGTGTACTTTATGATAAAATTTGTCAACCAATATAACAAATTATATTATGTAGATGATAGTTGGAATTATATTTATTAATAAATTCTATTATAGGTGCCATACCAGTACTGGTAACTTTGGTAACAGTTTTATACCAGTACCAGTAGAACATCATTAGTAAAATTGAACATATATAGTCCATATACGTGTTAACAATTTCATACAAGGAAATAAAAAATTCATATATTGATATACATGTTTTTCCTTAATCCATATATAGCCATATATGGTCGATATATGACAATAATTGATAAAATATTCTAGCCACATGTGTATTTAATAATTTTCTTACATGGAAATCAATTATTGCCATATATCGACCATATATGGTCATATATGTATTAAGGAAAAACATACACGTCCATGTATGATTATTTTATTTCCTTACATGAAATTATTAAAACATATATCGACCATATATATTTCATTTTTACTAAAGATTTCCTACTGGGTTATTTTTTGGGAGACATTCCCACCTGTCCGCAGGTAATAATATAGTAAATTTTATTATTATATAATTTTTCTCAGTTCAGTTCCTTTACTTTGCTCTTCCGTTTTTATTCCTTCTCTTTTTTTCTCGTTTTCCTCATTCCTTCTTCTTTATTTCCATCCCGCCCACTTTCTTTTCATCTCTCCTCTTTATCCCACGAAACTTCGCGAGAGGTCGATCGCCTAGTCACATACATTCGCACACCGCTGATCGCGTCACCGATAATTCCCCTCGCGACAAAAAAGGAGAAAAAAGAAGGTGAACAAAAAAGGTGGTCATAAAGGGTGGGTGGGTGAGGGTAGGGAGGATTGGAAGAGAGAGAAAGAAAAAAAGACACTGTTTGCAAGACCGTTAACTATTTGCGTCCGCGGGCTCACTCCCGCTCGATGTAAAGATCCCTTTTAAATGGCGCGGCCGAGGCAAAATGCATCCTCCTATTTTAAAGGATTCTCTCGGTGCGCTCCTTACTTTTTCCTCGTTTTAACAACGCCCGTAAGGACCTGCCTGACAAGTCTTTCCAACGTATTGAGAATCGCGGTATTCATTTGCACATTCTTGGCCGGATGAAAACACAGGATCGAGAACACCGTAAATGTGGTCAAGTTGTTTTATACTATAAATAGAAGCGAGACCGAAGTTTTGTTTTATTTTTACGGAAAATAAAGGGTTATTTTTGGAAAAATTGTGCGGATCGTGAGAAAATTACGCCCCGAGCTGGTTTTCGACTTGTGAGGCGAATGCCGTGGATCGTCGGCGTTGTTGCGCCTTAGATTTATTATCGTCGTGGCGGGGCGACAAATTTTAGAACGCTATCCGAGTTATGCTATTAAAAAACGTTAAATATTTTAATTTGTCACCATTTGGTTGCGCGCTCTCCGTCGCGTCTTCATTTTCAGTTTCATTTTCCTATTGTTCGCAATCTTGGAAGCTGCGCTGGAAAGTGCACATAAAAATGCACGCAATTCTCTTTTTTCTTTTTTTTCTTTTTTTTCGTCAAGAATATTCAGTACGATTAAATGTATTTAATTGTACCAAAAGTTTATTAAACGCATTTGAATAATTTTCAAACATTTTATAATCGCTTTGTACTTTGATTCGATTAATTTAATAAATTGATTCATTAATTAATTTAATTCGATTAATTTATAATTTTAACAAACAATTTTTCTCAATTCATTAAAGAAGCTTTCACAATTGTAAATTGCACAAGTAATTCATTTGTTTGAACGATTAAATTTAAACAAAGCTTTGTAACCTTTTAGTTAAAAAGCATAAGTTTCATTTTTATTAACTTTTATAATTATCAATCTTTACGTTTACATAATTGCTTCCTAGAATTTATCTGAAATATAAAACTCGATTTGAAAAACCGTTTTTTTTCTCTCCTTTCGGAGAACGCAAATTTCATCGATATAATATACAGACAAATGTTCTTGATTTTCGTCAACTTATGGTGAAACAGTTATATAATAAAACTACCGAGCAGAGCCTAAAATATATTCAACGGTAATAAATATCCTTTGTGCGATATAAAATCGATTAGCTTACTAAATTATAAATTCAACAACAAATCGTTAATGCGCACTTTGAAAGGAAATAATTTAAATTGCGTTGTACTTATATTTTTCTATTTCACAATATGACTCAAATTGTTTACAAGATGGAACTTGACGAAAAAAAAAACGATTCCTTTTTTTTTGTTACTCGCAAAAAGCAAAGAGTAAGTTAATCCAGTTGTGTGTGTTCGTGATGAATCTAATCTTACATAAATCATCTCCATTCATCATATATGTATTTACACGGAGAAAAATGTTTAGTTGTGTTAACCAAACATTTGGTTCTTTTTTAGCTGACCAAAATTTTTAGTTGAAATAACCAAATATGTTGGTCAGAATATTTTTTTTAGTTACTTCAACCAAAATT